>CAUYQV010044708.1:0-29502 GCA_963574575.1 Galagoides demidoff | reverse complement strand
ACAGCTCATAGCAACCTCCAACTCCTGGGCTCAAGCGAGTCTCCTGCCTCCACCTCCCAAGTAGCTGGGACCACAGGCGCCCGCCACAACGCCCGGCCATTTTTTGGTTGCAGCCATCATTGTTGTTTGGTGGCCCGGGCTGGGGATTCGAACCCGCCACCTTAGGTGTACGTGGCTGGCGCCTTAGCCAATTGAGCCACAGGCGCCGAGCCAACTTTCAGAATGTTAATGAATAAAAGCAGTGGTAATATACATCCTTATCTCATTCCTCACTTTAAAGGGAAAGTTCTAAATTTTATCATTAACTATAATATTTTATATGAGTTTGGGAGAAGATAATCACTATAATGTTAAACTTCCCTCTGTTCCTGGTTTGTTTTGTTTTATATGAAATTTTTTTGAATTTCATTAATTAATATTTCTTTATCTATTAAAATAATTAAAAATATTCTACCCCTCCTTTTGCAGAATGATGTGACGAAGTTCACATATTCTTGAAATAACCCAAGTTGTTCATGATGTCTTTGTGTGTGTGTATGTGCTTGTGTGTTTGTGTATTGTTGGATTCAGTTTACTAAGGTCTTATGTATTGTTTTTCCATTTTTGCTATTCTCTCTCCAAGTTATTCTCTCTCATGTTATCCTTTTCCGGGGAATTATTATGTATTGGTTAGTGTCTGCTGCATAAAAGCCAATTCAGAACTTTGTTGCTTGGAACACAAATATTTATTATTTTACATAATCACCTGTGTAAGCTTTCCGTGGTTTTTCTGGCATGAGGTCAGGCAGGTGGCAGTTTGACCATTTGGTCATTGATCATTTGGCAGGTGGGGCCCAAATGATATTAGGTAGCAGCATTGGTATGTCTGGTGCTTGGCTGGATGGTTGAGTTAGGGGACATTAATTGAGAGGTTTGTCACTACTCCATGCAATCTTTAAACCTCCAGCAGGCTAGATCAAATTGTAGCTTTCTCACTTGGTGGTCTCAGCGTTCTCAAGAGCAGCAAGGAAAAAAATAAGTCCAACTATGCCAACACTTTTTAAGTCCCTTCTTGTGTCACATTTGCCATTGTCTCATTGACCAAAGCAAGTTCGTGGTTAAGCCCAAAGACATATGACAGGATAACACAAATAATGGGAATTATGCTGGCCCTTTTTGCAAATAATCTGCCTATCTAGAGATGGCTTTAGGGCTTCCAAGACCAAGGAAAAAAATTACTACAGTGACTTTCCATTGCTACATGGCCTGCCTCTTAGACCAAATTAAGACTTCTTTGAGCAGCCTCCTGTCATGGAGAGTGGCAGAAAAGTCATATTAAAGATACACGGAGAGAAGTTAATAAAATAATGAATGTCCCAAAGTGCCTTTCTCCCTTCCTTCCTTCCTTTCTTCCCTCCTTCCTTCCTTCATGCATATTTAGTACTTACTATGTGCCAGGAATTGGGGAATACAATGAAAATACATAGTTCAGATTTTGGGCAAACAAAGGAACCAACCTCTTGATGAGGAATGGGGGAAGACACATAGAAGGGATTACAGCATTGATAAAATAACTGCTTTTCTTTCAGGTAGAAACTCAGTAATGGGATTGCTAGATGGAATGATAAGTCTGCATTTACCATGGAGTACTACTCAGCCATAAAAACAAATGAAATAATGTCTTTTTGCAGCAACGTGGATGGAACTGGAGATTGTTATCCTAAGTGCCATCCAGGAATGGAAAAACAAATACCACATGTACTCACTAATAATTGGGAACTAAATGATGGGCGCACACTATGCTGGTGATGGGCACACTGAAAGCCCCAACTTGAGCATTACACAAGGTATCCAGGTAACAAAACATTTATGCCCCCTGTAATATTTTGAAAGTCACAAAACAAACATTGTATGTAAGGAGAAGTATGATTGGTAAAACTGTTTAACTCTCGTTCTTTTGGAATTAAATTATATCTGAAAAACCATGTGTATATACATAATTGGTTATACAAAATGTTTATTGTAGTATTGTCTGAGAAAAAAATGGAAACAATATAAATATATGTGAATAGGGGAATTGTACATAATTTATGGCACATCTGTATTATGAAACACCACGAATCTGATGAAAAGAACAGATTAGAATTACATGTACTGATATGGTAGGACATTGCTATAGTGTTAGGGGGAAATAAGTTTTAAAACAATATGCATACTATAATACTATTTTGTTAAAAAATCTATATGTGAATATGCGTGTGTATGTGTATATATACATATATACATATATATGCATATATACATATATAAAAAAGAGTGTGTGTGTGTGTGAAAATAGAAAAAACACCAAATTTGAAATGGTAGCTATCTCTAAGGCTCTGAAGAGTAAGCGTAGTGGGAGGGTGTGATGGAACTTTTTTCTTTTTTACTTTATATATAATTTGAGTATGATTTGAATTTTGAAAAAGAGCATGTATAACTTTTTTGGTAATTTTAAAAATAAGCTGTTTTAGATGTACAGAAAAATTGAGAAGATGGTACACAGAGTTCTTATACACCCCACACCTAGTACTCCCGATCACTAACATTTTACATACATATGGTACATTTGTCACAATGAACAACCCAACATTGACACGTTCTTACTGACTAAAGTCCTAACAATTAAAAAATATTGCAAGAAAAGTACAGAGAGGATTTGGGTGGTGGCCTAATCTGAATGCCTATCTCAGAAACACTGGGATAGATAGTCCATCAAGACTTTTATGTGCACGGAGACCTCATTTCTGGGATAAATGGTGACGGGACTGTGAAGCTCAGGGTCAGATTCTAGGACACCTGGGTCATATAGCTCAGCAGAGAGGATATAAAAAGTTTCCCAGCTTCCGGAATCAGCCTGCATCTAGGAAGGCAGACAATTTACTATGGTGAGAAAAAAATATATATTCTGAGTGCTCGACACATGGATGAAAGGAGTAGAGACTCCTAAGTCGGCTCTCTCACCCATCCCCACCTTGCAGAGCTTGTTTCAAGTTCTTCAGAGCGGGGTAAGCAAGAGAGACAGGCCATCCTAGGATCTTAAAATAGCTGTAATCAACCACTTTCTGGGACCTCAAAGACCGCATAAAAATCCTGTCTCAGCTTCTCAGACTTCTTCAGCAATGGCAGCAGGGCAGCAGAGGCCAGGGCCCCAGGCTCTGGCAGGCAGAGCACCACGTCAGCACTCAGTGAGGTCCAGGTATGTGTCAGAGGAGCCAGTGCAGAACAACAGTGACAATCAAAGAATCTCCTTCCCCAGAGCAGGTGCACTGGGAAATGCAGGTTGTTAAATACGACCTCTGGAGGTGGTGATGCAAATGCCTCTGCCTTATTTCCTGAGCTTCATAGATGCCAAGAGTGGTACAGCTCAGGGAAACAAGGTCGACATAAGAGGATGATGGAGAACTGTAAGACACAGTCACCTTCAATACTGTAGCTGGGGCAACAGGAGTCCGTGGGCCCTCTGTGTTTGTACCAGTCACTGGTGTCGGCCTCTGTCTCCTCCATTAGACTGGACTCCTGGAGATCAAGGGCCATAGCATGTTGAGTCTTTTATATTGTCTTCCATCTTTGTATCCCCTGCAGCATTTCTTCCAGTATGAGCCTGAGCCTACACGTTATCATCAGGAGGAAAGCTAGAACTTCAGACCAAGTGGTAAGAACCAGCAGGGCTTGCTTACCCCTGAAGAAGGATTTCTACAAACTGTAGCAATTCTTCTTGAATCAGGACCAGGAGTTTGAGATAATCCAGATTCTTTCTTAGGAAAGTTACTCTTTAAATCCACAAGGAATTAAATACATTGCATTTTGTGCTGATGGTGATCAGGAAGAGCTATAGAAAGGAGCTGTGGGTGAACTGTTACATAACGGTGACAACATGATTGAATTCAGAATCCAGAGGGAGAGGCAACTTCTTAAAAAATCCATTCAGATGCTTCATTTAAAGAAGGAAAATAAAACTAAACCACGAGGTTGAAATAAATACCTGTAGTTACATTTCAAAAGTAACATAAAGGGAACCTGAAGACTTTAAGAATACCTTTGGGAAGAAATGAATGTCATCGATTTTACAAATTAGATGGTAGAGAGAAAAAATCATATGCCATTCCCTAGAGCAGTGAAAGAAACTACTGGAGGTAAAATAAAAGGGGGTTATGGGAGAAGAGAAAGATTCCACAAGTGACAGAGAGAGAAAAGCATACGACTTCTGCCAGATCAAGTTCGTCTCAGCAATTAGGCAGAAATTAAAGGATCACGCAGACTAGGGAATGCCATTTCTAATACGCACCTTCTTTGAGGGACGAGGGCCCCATGGAATAAGTTACTTGAATGGCAAGATTGAGGAATACAGAATTAGGCATAAATATTTGGGGAAATGGTTCTGTAAGGAGAACTCTTGTTTGAAAACTCCTTAGGAGTTGTCCAAGTTTTGTGTATACTAAGAAGGAAAGGAAGCTATGCATGTAGTAGATTTTAGATATCTCTAGCCCTCCCACCCCCACCCTGCCTTTGGAGACAAGAGTTTCTCTGTGTCACCCAGGCTAGAGTACAGTGGCATCATCATAGCTCACTGATACCTCAAATTTTTGAGTTGCAGTGATCCTCCTGCCTCAGCCTCCCAAGTAGCTGGGACTATAGGAGCATGCCACCACGCTCAGCTAATTTTTCTATATTTTGTAGTGATGGGATCTTGATCTTACTCAGATTGGTCTTGAACTCCTGACCTCAAACCATCTTCCCACCTTCGCCTCCCAGAGTGCTGGGATTACAGGTGTGAGCCACAGCACCTGGCCTATCATCAGCCTTTGACGAGACTGCACAACACAGACAATCCCATATTATGATTTCACAGAGCTGAAGACAGTGTTTAGGTTGAGAGCAAATGAGCTATCTCTGAGAAAGAAAACATATCAAGCTAAGTGGATGAGTTTGAGGGCTAATAAATACAGAGAGCAATCCTATGCAATGACTTTATGAATGACCTGGAAAGGCAAAATCTCCAAGTTTTCAAATAATACTCAGTCATTCTCTGAAAGTGAAATACAGATTGTTCTTCAGTCAAGCCTGGGGAGCTGCCATAAGCCTGCCACAGGGGCCTCCGGGTAGGCAAGGGTTAGAAAAGGTACAAGGGGAAATAATCTGCTTTATACAACCTTAAGGATGCTGAGTATAGAGTTTAAAGATGTTGCTCCCTGGCAGTTTATATGATTTTTTTTTTTTGCAGTTTTTGGCCAGGGTCAGGTTTGAACCCGCCACGGCCAGCAAATGGGGCCAGCGCCCTACTCCTTGAGCTATAGGCACTGCCCTGTACGTATGATCAAAGAAAGAGACCTAGTTGAGTTATCCATAATGAGTAGTTCTCAATTTTTTGCTTCTCAGGACCAAAAGGTTAAAATATATGGAGGACTCCTAAGAGGTATTTATTAGTTCATTTAAAAATCACAATAAAGCCGTTATATATTAACATAAATAAAACAATTTTTTTTATTAAATCATAGCAGTGTACATTAATACTCTCCTGGGGTAAAGTGTACTGTTTCTACCTACAATTGGACATATTTTCATCCAACTGGTTAACATATTTTCAAATAAAAAAATTAGTGGGAAGAATGATATTGTTTATTTTTGTAAATTTCTTTCATGTATGACATGAGTTGTATTTTTGTAAATCTCTTTAATATATGTAAAAGTTGGAGGAATATATTTGCTTATTTGCATTCAAGCTGTTGCAATGTTGTTTTAAATGAAGTATACAAAGACAATCTGGCTTCGTGCAGATACGGAGTTAGAGAAGGAGTTGATTTTCATAGCCCTTTTAGATAATTATGAATATTTTTCTTTGTCATTATACCAAAACTCCACAGGTGATAGTGTTTTAGAGGTTAGTTGCAATGGGGAATATAAAATCATATTAATTCACCTTTTATGTTCCATTAAGATCCATTGATTTTTCTTGCCCTACAATTTTTTTCAAAGAATTAAAAGGGCTCATCATTTTTGTAATGTGGTGAATGATTCATTTGGAAATGACTAAGTTCTGTAGATGTTTAAATGTTGATGTTTCCTTCTACAATATCAAAAAATGCGTTTGTCAGTATCATCACAGGGCTCCTCAGAAAAGTCTTCAGCATTCAAAAGCTGTTCAGTTCTCAGTGAGAGATACAAGTTTCCCAAAATTTCAGTTTTTCTTTGAACACTAGAATTTTATCACTGGCAACACATTCTGTTGGTTTTACTTCTGTGTAGTGATGGGCTCACTTTATTCACTTTGGAGAAAATATCTGCCAAGTCCTACAGTTACATTTTGTCTGTCAGTCATTTTTTCAAGTAAAACTGGAGTTCGGTGAGAAAAGCAATGCGTGTAGCTCAGAATTCCATTGCACGGTGGCTTTTCCTCAAGACAAACTTCCTATTAAATAAATATTAAAAATAATATTAAAAAGCGTGTTCTCAAGGGCTAAAGCTTAAATAAAATTAATAATTTTCACTGTCTCATCAAAAACATTCTTAAGCAAAAATTCAATTTGTTACAAAACTGTGAATGCAGCTGGGTGTGGCGGCTCATGCTTGTGATCCTAATACTCTGGGAGGCCTAGGTGAGTGGATCGTCTGAGCTCACAGGTTTAGACACCCCATCTCTAAAAATAGCTGGGCATTGTGGTGGGTGCCTGTAGTCCCAGCTACTTGGGAGGATGAGGCAAGAGAATCACTTGAGCCTAAGATTTTGAGGTTGCTGTGAGCTGTGACGCATAGCACTCTACACAGGGCAACAAGTAAGACTGTCTCAAAAACAAACAAACAAAAAACTGTGAGTGCATGGTGGTGAAGAATGCAACGACTGCTGTGCTGAGGCAGCTGCAGTTTTTTTTTTTTCTTTTTTTGCTGTTTTTGGCCAGGGCTGGGTTTGAACCTGCAACCTCTGGCATATGGGGCCGGCTTTGAGCCACAGGCACTGCCCCAGCTGCAGTTTTTCCCACTAGTGCTTTAATACTGTCAGTACTAATCCATTCCAGAAGCAAGTGCAAGCAATTTCTTAGTGTTATTATGAAAATAGTTTACCTCAAGGGTTGTGGACTGCACTCTGATCCCTGAATACATTGCTTTACCTAAGATAGCGCAAAAAAAAAAAAAAAAAAGTCAGTCTCATCATCCTAGAATGGGAAATTAAATACAAAGTATTTCACCCCAAAATTAAATATATGTTTCTTTAAAAACACAACTCTTCTGTAGCTGACATACCTTTCTTTGTGCATAGGAAGGTTCTTTGGAGAATAGGAACTATAATTATTCAGCGTTGGAGGAACTACCTATAAGAGAAGAAAGACTAAAATAATTAGCTTGTTACTTTGGAAAGAGAGAGGGTTTGTCTAAGCTTGAAAGGTCATGGTTTCATGTTCGAAGCATCTGTAGAGTTCTATGTATTAGACCTGGGTCTCTGCTCTTATAGGAATGGGGTACAGTTGGCGAGGCAGGATGTATAACTGTAACAAGGGAAATGAGAATTCGAAAACTAAATGGAGACACAAGACAACAATATCAGAATTCGCCAAGAGCCAACATGTGATTCAAAGCCAAATGAGTGGGTGCAAAGGTCAGGGCTCTGCAGTATTGGGTGAATCTCATCAGTTCCCGCCTTGAGCTAGACCTGCTATCCTTATAGCCAAGATCAGGCTCTAACCTACCCCTACCCTACCCTACCACCAGTGATATCTCAGAGAAGCAGGATGGAAGCTTTTTCCTGACTGGCATAGCAGGGTAATTTATGGAGCTCTTGATGTATATTTATTCACACAAAGTTTTCCTCAGTGGTCCTGGGCTCTAGGGTGTTTCCAGGGCTGTGCTTCAGAAGCTGCCTGAGGTTTTTTCCTTGCTTTTATAAAGGCCTAAACATTTGTCGGGTTTTTTTTTCTTTTTAAGATAGAGTCTTACTATGTTGCCCTTGGTAGAGTGCTATGGTGTCACTCTTGGGCTCAAGGGATTCCCTTGCCTCAGCCTCCCAAGTAGCTGGGATGACAGGTGCCTGCCATAGCGCCTGGCTGTTTTTGTTGTTGTTGCTGCACTTGGTATTGTTGTTTAGCAGGCCTGGGCAGGGTTCGAAGCTGCCTGCCTCGTTGTATGTGGCTGGAGCCCTAACCACTGAGCTATGGGTGCCAAGCCAAGCCTAAACATTTGAATGAATAGGATTATGCTCACCTGGCCTGCATAGGAAAGGAAGAAGCCAAAGCCGGTAAGAGGAAGCAATTCCTGAAGATGGGGGCGGGGCTGAACTTGGTGAGGCAGAGGGTGGGACCCCAGAAGGGCTGGCTGTGTGGGGCTGTGAGGCAAGCTCCCTGTGCCTGTTATTGAACCAAGAACAGGAGTGACCACTATGTTCCAGACACCGTGTGGTGAAAGCCCTGGTGACAAGGGTGTAGTTGCTGCCTTGAGAACCTTCTTGAACTATCTTTAAACTCTGTTATTTAACTTTCCCACTACAGATGTCTTTATATTCTGACAAGCTGGAAAGCTCTCTTCCAAGTAAGAACATGGAGGTGTATAAACTTGGTTCCAGGATAAGGGATTGAGATTGGAGAAGTGGGGTCATTTTGAATAAAATTAGAAGTGTACCAGGGTGATTTAGGAAAACTATTTATTTAGCAAATATAAAAAGTGAGCCATTAATTGGAAAAGAAATACTTTCAATACAGATAACTAACAAAACAGTATCCTTGAGTATATAAAGAATCCTTCTGAGTGAACAAGACAACTCAATAGTGTTAAAGAAGATCTATTAACAGACATTTCACAGAAGAGTAAACAGAAATTATTAATAAGCCTAAGGAACTATTTTCAATCCTATTAATATGTAAAGTTTCCATTAAAACCATAACAAGATACTATGTAATGATCACCAAATTGGAAAAAATTAGCTTGACAGTGTCTCATGTTGCCCCGGATATGAAGCAATGAGAATTTCCATGCAATCCTGGAAAGAGTAAATTGGAAAATAGTTTGGTATTATCTAGTAAGGCAAAACGTTAATGACCTAGAAATTCTTTTGGGACTGAGAATATAACCTATATAAATGCCAGGAGAGGTGTCAAAGAAATGGTCCTAGCAGCATTGATCATAATATTTTCTTAAAAATGGAAAAACCTAAAGTCTATTAACAGTAAAATGTACAAATAAACGGGTGCATACGCACACAATGAAAAACTATAAAAATGAAAAACTACAGCTATACACATTAACACGGATGCATCTCAAAAGCAATCGTGAGTGATAAAGTCAAGTCACAGAATGATTTGTTTTATGTGAAGTTCAACAAACAGGCAAAACCAAGTACTATACAGTTAGGCTGACTAACTCCTGTCATGAAACAGTGACAAACACAAGGAAATAATTAGCGCGAAATATAGGGTAGCAGTTACCACTGGAGACAGTCTGAGAGAGGGCAGAGCTGACTGTGAAGAAGTGTCTATGGTACATCTATGGTCCTGGGAATGTTATACATGTATTTCTTCAGGTGGGTTAGTTTAATTTTTAAATTATTATTTTAAAGTTATACATCGTCTATAACTATTGTATAGTATAGATTATAATAAAATTACCCTATGTAAAAACAATGTGTTTGGGAAATTAACAGTATCTTTTTTTCTGGCTAAGATTTATCGTGAGAATTTAAGGGACATTTGATTTCCTCTCGTCTTTGACGATCGTTTTCAAAGACGGCACAATCCTTTCTATCTGGCGTGTCCTACTGCAATGTGAGTTTGCCACTCCTCCCAGCGAGAGGTGGAGTCTATTTTCTCTCCCTTGGAATCTGGGTCTACCTTGTGATTTTTGTGACCAACAGGAGGTGGTAGAAATGACACTTTGCAATTTCCGAGGCTAGACCCCAGGAGAACACACAGCTTCTGTTCTCTCTCTGTTGGAATCCTGAGACCACCAGGCCCTGAAGACTTCTAGAAAGAAGACCACGTGAAAAGAGAGATCCAGTCATTCTGTCTCCTCTGAGCCACCCCATCAGCCCAGGCACCTGCTAAATGTAGATAGCTATGTGAGTTAGTCCAGGCAAGACCAGTAGAAGTATCAACCAACCAAACCTCCAAAATTATGAATTATTAAAAAAAATCATTGTTTTAAGTTTTTTAAATTTAATAACAATAACAATGTTTAAGATAAGGACTAGAAACAAAAACCTCGTAAAGAACGAACAAAGATAAATACATTCAGAAAAGAAATCAGATGATTGCTGCAATGAAATATTAAGCAATAATAATAATAATAATAATGAAAAAAAGTAACATTCAGATTGTCAAATAAGAGTATGTCTATTATAGAATGCTTTGACTCTGAGGTTCAGTATAGAGTCATCAGTTAACTTCTTCTTCATATTTTTTTTCCAAGTCTCAAAAAATAGACAACTAATATTTATAAATAAAAATAAAAGACAATTTCAAAAAACAGATCATGCCAAATCTTATAGACAATAGAAAGAGAAGAAATACTTCAAAATCATTCTACTTCATTTAGATACACCTGATATTAAAATCGGAAAAAATATATTATTATAAAGGGGAAATTACAAACATATTTCACTTATAAATGAGGATGCAATATCCTAAACAACATGTTAACAAGTTGAATTAAAAATTAATTTTTAAGTAATGTACTGAAGTTGTTAAGTTTTGAGGAGGTTTGTTAAACAGTAATGGATAACAAATACAGTCCCTATAGCAGAACTTGTGACTGGTGAAGAAGTTCCCTGTAAAGGAACATGAAGGCAGCCCACTGAGAGACGTGCCTAGTGCCAGACAGACAGTGGAGAATCAGCACTGGACAGAGGCATCACATTCTAGTAGGCTCAATGAAAATAAAAGCAATTACATGGAATTTGATTCAGTATTGCCCCCATTTTCCAGGTGCTGCATGAGCCTAAGGGTTTTAATACTATCCTATTAAATGGGGGTGATAGCCAGCTACTTATAACAGATACCTCTAACCTCAGGATATGTATACTTGAAGTCAGACTTCATTTAATTTAGAAAAATTAAGCAAATGTGATATTTCTTGTGTTAAGTCGTGAACAAGTCACACATCATAAACAAATGTGTGTGGGCCTACCCTCTGATAACTCTCCTGTTTCCTACCTTCTCCCACCCGCTTTAGGATTTGGGATAATGACTAGAAGAGGGATAACAACCTTGGAACTACATGGAGAAAGTAGGAACACAAGATTGAGCTTCTTGTGGTGAGGACACCACTGGAGAGGCAGGTGGTACTCGGGCCAGGATGTAGAGCAACATGAGTACCTATCTTTCTGGGACTCAGCAGGCAATAGCCCACTCAAGTTGGGTAATTAAGGAGAATTTAACAACAGATTGATTACAATAGTGTGGAAAGGCCTTAGGGTATGTGACAAGGAATGGTGCAGAGCCCTGGAGCAATGACCGAGGGGAGCCCTTATCACTATATGGCCTGAAGAGGCAAGAGGAGAAACCTGTTACCAAGACTTAAGGGGAGAAGTACAGAGACAGCCACCTGCCAGAAACTTGGTCAATCAATGCCAAAGGGCACAAGATCCTGGTTAATGCAGACCACTACAGACCAGTCTACGGGAGCACAGGGCCGAGTGGAGAAGAGAGTGGATCTGCAGAAGCCAGCGGTACGTACACATCTCAGCACAGAGTGCATCACAAGGCCAATCTATATGGCTTTGTGTCTTCCCCTAACAATGAAGTGTGGTCATTATTATTTTTATAAAAGAATACTAATATTTGTATCTTTTTACAAAATTTGTACAAACTCAAGGGGTACAAGTGCAATGTTGCTACACAGATATATTGCATAGTGGCGAAGTCTTGGTCTTTAATGTAATCATCACCAAATAATGTATATTGTACCCATTAAATAATTTCTCATTCCTTACCTACCTCTCATGCTCCCATCCTTCCAAATATCCAATGTCTATTCCCCCACAACTATGTCCATGTGGACATACCAGTTGGCAGCCACGATGTGATAATATGCCATGTGTGACTTTCTGTTTCTGAGTTACTTCAGTTAAGATAATGGCCTCCAGTTCCATTCATTTTGCTCCAAAAGACATAATTTCATTCCTTTCTTATGACTAAATACTATTACATTGTGTAAGTTTACACACATATATATATACACACTACATACATATATACACACACATATATACTATATATACGTATACATACATATATAGGTATGGTATATGTACACACACCCCACATTTTTTTAATCTAATTATCTGTGAATGGACACTTATTTGCTATTATGAGTAGTGCTCCAATAAAAAGTGAAGTTTTTTTTTTTTTTTTGAGACAGAATTTCACTTTGTCACCCTTGGTAGAGTACCATGGTATCAGAGCTCACAGCAACCTCAAACTCTTGGGCACAATCAATCGATCCTCTTGTGTCAGCCTCCCAAGTAGCTGGGACTACAGGCACCCACCACAATGCCTGGCTATTTTTATTTATTTTATTTTTTGTGACTCTTATTTTCCTCTTTTATTGTTTTCTGACTCACTAAAAATTTGTACAGATAGCCCATTAAATCAGTATACCAGTTTTCTGTATACACAATTTTCTTTGAATTTATAAAAATTCTAGTGTTATTAATTTAAAAGAAATGAAGAGAAGCTGGGCACAGTGGCTCAGGCCTGTAATCCTAGCACTTTGGGAAGCGGAGGCAGAAGAATTGCTTGAGGTCACAAGTTTAAGACTTGTCTGAGCAAGAGTAAGAACCAATTTCAAAGGAAGGAATGAAGGAAAGGAGGAAGGAAAGGAAAAGAAAGCATGAATGAAGGGAAGGGAAGAGAAGGAAAAGAAAGGAGAGGAGAGAAGAGAAGAGAGGAGGGGAGAGGAAAAGGAAAAGGAAAAGGAAAAGGAAAGAAGTGGGTTCAGCATGATGGCATATGCCTATAGTCCCAGCTACTTGAGAGGCAAGATGATTACTTGAGTCTGGGAGTTTGGAGTTGCAGTGAGCTACAATGGAGCCATTGCCTGGGCAACAGAGCAAGACTCTATCCAGGAAGGGAGGAAGAGAGAAGGAAGAGAGGAAGGGAGGGAGGGAAGGCAATGAGAGAGAAAGATAGAAGGAAGGGGAAGGAACAAGGGAGAAGGAACTCTAGACCTTACACATCTTTGTGTCATGTTTCCCGTCTGTGGAGGGGCGGAGGCCCAAAGGTAAGGCCCAAGGTCTAACTGTAGCTCTGGAACAAGATAGGTAACCTCAGCCAAACCCCTTTCTCTCCTTGGACTTTAGTGCGTCTTTAAAATAGGAGGATGAACTAGCAGGTCCCCAAGTTTAAATGAATCTTGTCCTTAGACATCCAACAGCCCTGGGACAGGGTGGCCTGGCTATTTTTAGCAAAAAGGTCTTGCTCTGGCTCAGGCTGGTCTCGAACCTGTGAACTCAAGTGATCCACCCGCCTTGACCTCCCAGAGTGCTGGGATTACTGGCCTGAGACACGGTGCCCAGCAAGAGCAGGTATCTTTTTGATATAATTGTTTCTTTTTTGGTGGTGGGGGTAGATACTCAATAGTGAGATTGCCCGGCTGCAATGATAGTTCTATTTTCAATTCTTTGAGAAATCTCCATACTGTTTTCCACAGAGGTTATACTAATTTACATTTCCACCAAGAGTGTATTCTTTTTTCTCCACATTCTCGCCAACATTTGATTTTTGACTTTTTAATAACAGCCATTCTGACTGATATAAGATGATAACATGATATATCACTATGGTTTTAATTTGCTTTTCTCTCATGATGAGTGGTGTTCAACATTTTTTTCACATTCCTGTTGACCATTTGCATGTCTTCTTTCAAAAAAAGTACATATTCCTTTACCCAGTTTTGTTTGTTTGTTTGTTTGGTTTTTGGCTGTTTTGAGAGATGGTCTTGCTCTGGTGCAATCATAGCTCGCTGTACCCCCGAACTCTTGAGTTTGAAACTTCTCCCACTTCAGCTTCCTCTGAGGTCCTTGGGCGATAGGCATGTGCCATCATGGCCAGCTAATTTTTAAAAACTAGCTGTGTAGAGACGGCAATGTTGCCTAGGCCAATCTTGAACCCCTGACTTCAAGCAACTCTCCTGCTTAGGTCTCCCAAAGTCCTGGGATTACAGTTGTGAGCCGCTGTACCCAGTGCCTTTGCCCATTTTTTAATGGGGTTATTTGGGATTTTTGTTGTTGTTGAGTTGAATTCCTTGTAAATTCTGGATACTATTTCTCTGTCAGATGCACAGTTTGTAAATATTTTCTCCCATTCTGTAGATTGTCTATTCACTCTGCTGATTATTTCTTTTGCTGTGCAGAAGCTTTTTAGTTTAAGAACCATTTGCCCATTTTTGTTTTTGCTGTTTGTGTTTTTAAAGTCTTAGTCATGAATTCTTTGCCTAGATCAATATCCAAAAGAGTTTTCTTGAGGTTTTCTTCTAGAATTTTTAGGGTCTTACATTTAATTATTGGATCCATTTTTAATGGATTTTTAGATATGGTGATAGATAGGGGTCCAATTTCATTCTTCTTCACATTGCAATCTAATTTTCCTAGCACTGTTCATATTATTCTTTCTCTGATATGTTTTTGTCACTTCTGTCAAAGATCAGTTGGCTATAGATATAAAGTCTGGCTTTATTTTTGAGTTCTCTATTCTGTTCCATTGACCTGTGTGTTTATTTTTGCACCAGTACCATGCTGTTTTTGTATGCTAGCTTTATAGCATAATTTGAGGTCTGGGAATGTTGTACCTCCAGTTTTGTTCTTTTCGTTTGTGATTACTTTAGCTATGTGGGCTTTTTTTTTTTGGTTGGCATTTTGATGGAGATTGCATTGCATCTATAGATTGCTTTGGGAAATGTAATCATTAATGATAATAATTCTTCTAACCCATGAGCATGGAGTGTTTTTGTACATTGATTTTGTTTCTGAAATTTTATTGAATTTTCACATTTATCACATTTAAAGGGTTTGGTGTTTTTTTAAGTTGGTAGGACTTTCTAGATATAAAATCATATCACCAGCAGAGATAACTTAACTTCCTCTTTTCCAATTTGGATGCCTTTTATTTCTTTCTCATGCCTGATTTCTCTGACTGGGACTTCCAGTACTATGTTGAATGTGAGTGGTGAAAGTGGGCATCCTTCTCTTGTTCTAGCTCTTAGGGGATTGTTTTCAACTTTCCCTGTTCAGTATGATATTGGCTATGAGTTTTTCATATTTGGCCATTATTATTTTGAGGTTTGTTCCTCGTATGCCTACTGTGTTGAGGGTTTTTAATCATGAAAGGATGATACATTTTATCAAATGCTCTTTCTACATCTATTGATCAACTGTATTGATCATACGGTTTTTGTCCTTAATTCTGTTTATGTGATGAATCACATTTATTGATTTGTATACATCAAACCATCTTTGCAACTCTAGAATAAAACCCACTTGATCATGATGTGTTATGTCTTTGATGAACTGTTGAATTCAGTTTGTTAGTATTTTATTGAGGATTTTTGCATCTATATTCATCAGGGACATTGGTTTGTCATTTTCTTTTTTTACTGCGTCCTTGTCTGACTTTGGTATTAGAGAGATACTGACTTTTCAGAGTTGGGGAGGATTCCCTCTTTGTTTTTTTGGAACATTTGATGGAGGATTGGTACCAGTTCTTTGTATGTGTGGTAGAAATTGGCTGTGAATCCATCTAGTCTGGTCTTAGGCTTTTGTTGTTATTGGGAGATTTTTTTCTTATTACTGATTCAATCTCACTGCTCATTATTAGTCTGTTCAGGATTTTTGCTTCCTTCTGGTTTGATGTCAGAAGTTGTATATTTCTAGGCATTTATCTATTTTCTCTAGGTTTCCTAGATTGTGACTGTATAGTTGTCCCTAGCAGTCTCAGATGATCTTTTTTTCCTGTGGTATCAGTTGTAATGTTTCCTTTTTCATTTCTGATTATGTTTATTTGGATCTTCTCTCGTCTTCTCTTGGTTACCTAGAGATAGTGGTCTGCTGATTTTTTCTTTTTATCTTTTCAAAGAACCAACTTTTTGTTTCATTAATCCTTTGAATTGTTTTCAATTTCATTTAGTTCTGCTCTGATCTTTGTTATTTCTTTTCTTCTGCTAGCTTTAGGTTTTGTTTGTTCTTATCTTTCTAGTTTTTTGAGGTGTCATTAGGCTGTTAATTTGTAATTTTTCTAGTTTTTAATTAAGGCATTTAACACTGTATTTTCTTTTTAGCACTGCCTTTGCTGTATCCCTGAGGTTTTAATATGTTGTGTTTCTATTTTCATTTGTTTCAATATTTTTAAAACTTTGGTTTTAATTTCATCATTGAGCCAAAGATCATTGAGGAGGATTTTGTTTACTTTTCATATAGAGGTGGTCCTTGGGTTATGGATGAGATACATTGCTAAGAACATCTTTGGGGGGAATTTTATATAACTTGGATCTCTGATCATCATGTATATAAGGTAATAATAATAAAAATAACACATAATGGCTCATATGTGGTGATAATAATTTATTTAGTATAATACTGTAATAATAATAATGATACATCCAAGGGCTGGGCACAGTGGTTCAAGCCTGTAATCCTAGCACTCTGGGAAGCTGAGGCGAGTGGATCACTTGAGCTCATGAATTTGAGATTAGCCTGAGCAAGAGTGAGACTCTGTCTCTAAAAAAATAGCTTGGAGTTGTGATGGGTGCCTGTAGTCCCAGCTACTTGGGAAGCTGAGGCAAGAGGGTCGTTTGGGCCCAAGAATTTGAGGTCTATGACACTACCACACTTTACTCTACCCGGCTCAAGAAAGTGAGACTCTGTCTCAAAAAAACCCAACAAATATATATATACACACCACACTAAGAAATTACAGAAACTATTCTGTTTTAATTCAAACAAACAGAACACAAAAATAAACTCATACAAAATGTTTAGATAGCAAATAGGAGAAATTTCAAAATAGAATATTAAAGGTTAACACTCACCTAATATTGCATGAATGTCTTGGTTACTGGAAGGGCATTTTGGAGGTAAGATTGTAGGCTAACATTTATCAGAAGATGATGATGGAGATGGTGCTGGAGAGGATGAATTGAGTGCTTGAGAATCAGGATTTGATTCAGTTGTTGGAGGAAGGGAACTTACTACTGAAGTCAGTTTCTTGGAAAAAGTTTCTAGGGTTGTTTAACAGTCTTTTTCTTTTTTTCATCATAAATGGCCTTGTGGAAGCTAATGTTCTCACTAACAGCATGGGAAACCTTTCTAAAGGGCTCAGTTTTGGGATCTTGCTCCTCAAGCTTAGCAAATCTTGCTTCAGTGATACAAAAGGCTTCGGCTAATTTTTTTTTGTCCTAAACTTTCTTGGCTCTGGGTCTCTAAATTTTCATGTTCTCCTGTTTCTATAAACTATTTCTCTATCTCCATAAGGTCTTCATTAGTTAATTCTTCTGAATGGGACTCAAGTAAGTTGATGGCATCATTTTCTTCAAAGTCCAATTGCAGTATATTGCCACTATCCACCACAGCTTTTCTGGCTTTGGCCATGAAAATCATCACAGAAGTTTGTTCCACATCCCTTTCATTGCTGGTTGTTTCATTTCCTCTTAAGAATCAGCAATGTTTTTGATGGCATCATAGATGTTATAGTTCTTACAGAACTTTCTCGACGCCATCACATCATCTTCCATGTCCCTGACTGCTTATGCAAGTGTACACCATAAAGTAATAAGCCTTAAATGCAGAAATGACTGCTTGGTCCTTTGGCTGTAGTAATTATGTAGTGTTGAGGGGTAAAAATACAACCTTTACATAGTGTGAAGGACATCTAAAGATGTTAGATACCCAGGAGCATGGTCCAGCCAAGCAGAATTTTAAAGGGAATTTCCTTTTCCAAACAATCATGTTTCAAAGTAGTAATAAAACAGTTTACCAATCTTCAAACATGGCAGTATGACCCAGGCCTTTAAATTTGACTTCCAAATAACAGGAAGAGCTACTTTAATAATGAGAACAAGCACTCTTGGATTTTGGAAGGAGTAAACAAGCAAAAGGTTGAGCGTAAAAATCTCTGGATGCATCACCCCCAAGCAATAAGTTCAGTCTGGCCTTTGCTGCTTTTTGTACATTTTCGTTTTTTGAGATGCAACTTCTTAGGTATTTTTTTTTTTCCAGAACAACTCACTTTTATCTATGTTAAATATTTGTTTTGGAAAATAACCTCCTCCTTCAATATTTTTCTTCAGCATTTCAGGAAATTCAGTTGCTGTAGCTACATTGGCACTTATTGCCTCCCCTTGAACTTTAATATTATGTACATACATGTTTATATGCACAAAAATAGTTCCCGAATTACTAATTAATTAAATAATTATAAATTACCCTTATGCAGAGGATTGGGAGATCATTCATAAGTATGAAATACTGTCAGTCAGAACATCTGTAACCCAGGGACTGATGGTATTTGTATAGTTTGGGGAGTTCCTCTTGGTATTGATTTCTCACTGTGGTCTCAGAAGATACTTATATGATTTTGCTTCTTAAAAACTTATTGAAACAAATCTTGAATCTATGATTTTGGTTTCCATTTGTATAGAATGCCTAACACATGGTCTATCTTGGAGAATGTTGCATGTGCTGTTAAGAAGAATGTGTATTCTGCAGTTATTGGGTAGAATGTTCTGTAAATGTCTGTTAGATCCATTTGGCCTAAAGTCCAATTTAAGTCCAGCGATTTTTTTGTTGATTTTGTGTCTCAGTAATCTGTTTAGTGTGGTGAGTGAAGTGTCTAAGTTTCTTATTATTATTGTATTGCTGTCTATCTCTTTCTTTTGGCCTAATAATATTTGTTTTATAAATCTGGTGCTCCAATGTTGGGTGTATATATATTTAGGATTATTTTTTATCCTCTTGTTGAGTTGATCCCTTTATCATTATATAGTGACTGTCTATGTCATTTTTCACTGTTTTTGCTCTAAAGTCTATTTTATCTGATACAAGTATAGCTATTACCTCCTGCTTCTGGCTTCCATTTGTGTAGAGTGTCTTTTTCTACCCCTTTCCTTCAGTCTATTAGTGTCTTTACCAGTAAGGTTACTTTCTTGTAAGCAGCATATAGTTGGTTCATGATGGTTTTTATTTTTATTTTTTTCCATTCTACAAATCTATGTCTTTTAAGTGGAACATTTAATTCATTAATGTTCAAGATTAATATTGATATGTAAGATTTTGTTACTGCCATAATGTTAATTGTTATCTAGTTGTGTTATAGATTTTTTTCGTTTCTTTCTTTCTCTGTTTTTCTTTGTGTTTTGGTATGGGTCTGTCATGCAGCCATTCAATTTCTTTCTCTTCTTTGTGTGATTGTTTAATAAGACTTATGAGTTTTATATTTGTGTGTGTTTTCTTGATGTTAAAGATCAACATTTTGTTTCCATGTTTTAAATTACTCTGGGTATATTTTATAGGGTGGTCTAGTAGTGAAGAATTCCCTCAGCATTTGCTTGTCTGGGAAGACTATTTTTTTTCATTTATGAAGCTTCTTTCAGCAGGATATAAACTTTGTGGTTGGCAGTTTTTTCTTTAAGTACTTTGAAACAGAATCCTAATCTCTTCTGGCATGTAAGGGTTCTTCTGAGAAATCTGCTATTAATCTGATGGGTTTTCTTTAAAGGTTTCTTTTTTTATGCTGATTTTAGGATTTTTTTTTTCCCCTTTCAGTTTAGAGAGTCTGGTGACTATGTATCATGGTGAAGATGCTCTTGCAATCTATTTTCTTTTTCTTGAAAGACCATCACTCCCAGAGCAATTGCACAGTATTTTTTCTGATGTTTGTTGAACCTCTTATATTTGGATGTCCATATATTTTTACTAGATTAGGGAATTTTTTGTTATTATTATTATTTTTTTTGGCAGGGGGAGACAGAGTCTTACTTTGTCAACCTCAGTAGATTGCCCTGGCATCCTACCTCATATCAACCTCAAACTCTTGGGCTTAAATGATTCTCTTGCCTTAACCTCCCAAGTAGCTGGGTCTACAGGTGCCTGCCACAGTGCTCAGCTAGTTTTAGAGATGGGGTTTCACTCTTGCTTAGGCTGATCTCTAACCACTTTGAACCAGCTAAGGCAGTCCACCCACCTCAGCCTCCCAGAGTGCTAGGACTATAGATATGAGCCAACACACCAGGCCTTTAATTATTTTCTTAAATAGCTTTTCTGAAGTTTTTGCTTTTTATTCTTCCTCACAAATGCTAATGAGTTGTATGTTTGGTCACTATGTGGTTCCATACTTCTTAAAGGCATTGATCATTCTCTTCTATTCTTTTTTATTTATTTTTGGGTGACTAATTTAAAAAGATCTGTCTTCAAGGTCAATGATTCCTTCATTTGTTTTGTCTAGTCTACTGTTGAAGCTTCTAATTGTATTTGTAATTCCTCCAAAGAATTTTTCGTTTCCAGAAGAAGTTATGTTTTTTGGGTTTTTTAAAAGATATTATCTCCTTGGTAAATTTCTTGTTCCTATACCAAAATGATTTTCTCTCTCTCTTTTTTCGTATTGGTTTTTGGATATCTCTTGCATCCCATTGAGCTTCTCTAAAACCAGTGTCTTGAATTCTTTATCTGGCATTTAAAAATTTTCTTTTTAGTTAGGATCCATTTCTAAAAAATTGCTGTGCTTCTTTGGGGGTGTCATCTCATCTCGTTTTTTCATATTTCCAATATTATGCTGATTTGTTCATATCTGGAAAAATAGTTGCTTCTTCTTTTGAATTTATTTTTGTAGGAGCAGGGCCTTTTTTCCTTGTTCTTGAGGATAATACCATGTTGTATATTGAGTAGGGCCATTTGACTCTGCTTTTTGGTGTGTTGAGTGGTGAAGATTCCATATGGTTTCCTTGGTTATAGATAGCCTTAGTGTGGTAGCTTTCTCAAATTCTGATTGTAATAGCAGTATACCAGCTGGGTAAGCATGCTCACAGCCTCCTGGCTAGCCAGGATGGTGTGGGAAATAGTGGTAGCAGAGGTGGCAAAAAGCTTATCTTGGTCCTAAGTGCTATGCCCTTGTGTCAGCAGATGTTATAATGAGCTATGCAGGTTGACCTCCTGGCAAGTAGGTGGCACTTGCAAGGAAGAGCCAGCGTGGTGGTGGCAATAGGTTTTATGCTTAAGCTTTGTGTCCCAGGTTATGGGTTGGGCTGTGGAATGCACAATGGTCCAGGTCCTGTGCTCTGCCTCTGAGATAGGGTGGTGGGGTGAAGCTGGGTGGGGATGGTCCACGTAAGCCTATGCTCAGGTCACCCATTAGTGGGTGAAAACACAGGCCCTGACAGGGGTTTAGAGGCAATCCTCAGAACCCTAGAGAAATGCTCCAATGAGTAGTGCAGCTGAGTTTTTCTTGTACTGTTTTCTGCAATTGCTAAGACTATAGCAAAGTCTTAGTGCAGGGAAAGAGGGGTGGTCCTGACTCCACAGCCAAATGACTGGGAGCAGGACCCAATTTGCTCTCATGTTCCAGACATGGCCAGCTCCTTCCCATGGCCTGACTCAAGCAGGAAGTCGGGACAGTTAGCTGAGTCACTTTAGTTTGCCTTCAGGCCATACCACAGCTCCAGGCAGCATAACTCAAAAGCCACACCTCTCAGGCAAATCCGGCTCAGGTCCTGCAAGAGGGGGAGGTGCCTAACTCTAGCAGCTGCAGTTGGAGTCCTTGCTATGCTCACCCCTCAGTTCTGGTCGTGAGGGCCCCTCCTTTGCTTGAGAACAGATTGCCAATCTCTGTCCAAGACTCTCCAAAGCAGTGGCTGCCAGCCCTATTAGCTGGCAAGTTCCTGGGAAGCCTGTTATGAGCTAAGATCAGGAACGGCATCCTTTTATCAGTGCCCAGGTCTGGGAGTGTTCATGAAACTCTTCCCACTGCTGTTCCTTTTCACATTTTCCTGGCTGCTCCCCAAGTTAGATCCAAGGCTTGGGAAGCTCAAGGTTGCCTGTTTCCCTGGTGGGAGTGTGTGTGGTGGAGACACTCTAACCCTTTCTCCTGCACTGGGGATTTCAGGCTGACTATGCCATACAAGCTGCTGTTCACCTCCTTTTTCCCAGTATCTGAGGTTTTCTTTTCTTTTTTGTTTAAATTACCACATTCCTTCTTGGATAAAATTTCACAGTGTGAATCTCTATACACTATTTTGCTATTTCCAAGTGGGTGAGGCACACTGGCAAAGCCACTATTCTACTATCTTGGAAAAAACACTCTAATATAGCTTTAAGAAAAATTTACTCTTTATTATCATAAAAGAAATATGTTTGTTTGCAAATGCAACCAACCTGCAAAATACAGAAGTATATAAAGAAGGAAACAAACCATAATGTTAATCTCATCACCCAGAGATAACCATTTGCATTTTGGTGTACCTTCAGTGTTTTTGTCTATGTGTACATATGTGTGTGCACAAGGAAAGGTGTGTATGTGTGTTTGTGTTGTATACTTACAGTTTATTTAATAAATAATTGAACAAATTACAAAATTAATTAAACTGTACAACTTCTACTTATCAAAAACCTTCTGCTTGTACCCATCTTTTTTCCCTAGCCTTAAGGAAATGAAGGAACAAATTCTAGATTTACTGTAAGTATTGGTCATGATATTCTAAGATGAATTAGACCATAGAATTGATGGTTGCAGTGTGCAGGAGGGGCACATATTATAAGAAGAGAGAAATAACTCTGAGAGCTTTCTTTCTTCTTTCTTTTCTTTTCCTTCATTCCTTCCTTCCTCTCTCTCTTTGTCTCTCTCTCTCTCTCTTTCTTTCAATAAGACGACCATGAAGTTTATTCCTTCCCAAATTGTAATGTCAAGACAAGTTATTACAATTAAAAAGAATTGAGTTAGGTTCCTGGAAACCAAATAAATAGATCAACTGAATCCTATACACCAGACAGATTTAAAAATGAAATTTAAAATGCCATCTAAGATAACAGATAATATTAAAGATGAAGTATGAGAAATAGATCTACAGAAAGAGGTATGTAAGACTTCTATGGTTAAATAATAACACTTCATGGGCAGCCCTTATGAAAGACCAAATGAATGAATATGAATAAATGCTGTGAGTAGATTAGAAAGCTTAGTATTGTAAAGATGTCAATTCCTCCCCCAAACATTTATGGAGCTAATGTAATTCCAATTAAAATCTCCCTCAAATTTCTTTAAGAAACTTGAAAGCTCATTTTTAAACTTTATGCCAAAGGAAAAAGCCAATAAAAGCTGAGAGGCTCTTGACAAAGCAGCTGGCGGGGTGATACACCTCACCAAATATCTAGACTTATTTTAACAGTGTGCTTCCAGGAATTGTCCCACACCGCAAACATTTTATCACCAGTAGGTGACATTTAGAAACATCTGTAACACTTTCTGCCTATTGATCCCAATTTTTAAAGTTCTGTTTGTATGTAGACTATCTTTTTTTTTTTTCTTAAGGAGGCATTACCAAAGTATCAGTTTGCTGATAAATATTTTTAGTGGTGCTCAGAGTAATCAAAAGCAAAAGACAAGCCACAGAATAGAATACAGTAGCAGCATCTTAACTGCCAATCAAGTTTTATGTTAACAAATTATACATTTTTGCTAAGAAACTAATCAATTACAAAATAAAGGAAACCTCCCTCACACACACACAAGCAAACCATGAATACTACTATACAAGGATTCTTAATGCCCATGAGAAATTTCCTTAACTTCTCAATCATCAGGAAATGAATTAAAACCACAATAATGCTACAAGTCTGCTGACATTTAACAGTCCCACAATCCTAAGGGACACCAACCCGCAGGAGTGCTGGGAAATGCCTCTTAGAAAGCTCAAGGGCAGCATCCACTAATGCTAACCATACCCTTGAGCAGAGATTCTGCTCCCAGTGGACAGAAATGGTCACACTCAACCCGAATGATGAGGTTGGGACACGCATAGCGGGGCGACTTGTGAGTGAAGGCAGCAAACACACACCTCCAGCAGGTTGGGTAAAGGGCGGTGCATTCGCCCTCAGAAAGCGACCTTCTGTGAAGACCACTGGACACCGCTCCAAGCCCCCTGGGATCTGTAGGACTTTGCAGGTACAACCCCATATAAATCCAGAAACGACCTGAGGCCTTAATCCTTTTTGTCCACAAAAATCATCCCCCTCTTGGTACCCAGGGGTGGTGGCAGAGACTGAGTAGTCCTTGAAGGGGTCTTGAGGTGGGAGGAGTGCTGTGATGTCAGAGAATAATGGAGTGTCTGGAATATCTAAGGCACAGGGGCTCTGAGGCCACGACGGGCCTGGGGTTGGGTCTGGAACAGGTCATGGGAATGAGCCTGAGACCTGGGAATGGGCCTAGTGTGGCACATGACCCAGTGCTCTCGGCTCCAGGTCTGGTCAAGGCTGCAGAGGGTGAGTTCTGCTGCTGGAAATATTCCCGATGGGCTAGGTGGAGGGGTCTCCAGGAACACAGGGCCCCTGGGGCAGGGATGGAGGCTCCAGGGCTGACCAATCCATTAATCACTGCAGTTGTTGGTGAAGTCTGTGGTTTGGGAACCGCACCTATGCTTGGTGTGCTTTCAAGTTGAGTCTTTCTACCAGGATTCTTGGTCCTGATAGGTGGGGTTCCTGTTCATCTCAAAGTGTTTTTCAAGCTGGAGCTACTGTTCCTTGCTATGCACTTCTGCTGCTGCCTCTTTAGTTGGGTGGGTGGGAGCCTGGGGATAGTAGAGGGCCCTGGAAATGATTAGGATCTTCCATCCTGTCTCACTCTATCCTGAACATGAGCTGAGAGTGTCTTTACAAATCGGTTTTGATTACATGTTCATATATAACTTAGTTACTGAATAATTCATTTCTGTAAACATACATCTCTTTTTTTATCAATGTATTTTCAAAACTAAGATCTGTCATATGTACAGTTTATATCCTGCTCTTTTCATCTGCTGTTAAAATGTGACTGTTTTCCTGTGTCATTAAATATTGTATGAAAAGTGTTGCTTCTCTCTGCACAATCCCTGAAACCTCCCAGATTACTATGTGGCCCTGCTCATCTCCTAACCCTTTTAATCATAGCTATGAGGACCAGAGGTAGAAAGACCAGGGGTCCAACTCTGCTAATCAGTTAGTCTTTCTTAAGATTTTAGGCTGAGGGACACAGCCTTTCAAGAACAAGTTCATAAATTTTTACATGTATATATAACTACCATTGCTCCCATATTCCTGGGAGGTTAATCACCTAGTCAAAAGGATTAGCATCATCAAGAATCTTGATATATATTGCCAAGTTACTCTCCAGGAAAGTAGTGGAAGGCACATCTTCACGTACTATAAAATGCTTTGCTACCATCCCTTTCCTCACTTTGTGTTAGGATAGAAATGTTAACTTGTTTGAGTTTTCATTCATTACCGAGGTTCTGATGAAAAGGTGGTAATGAAAGCTCACAAAAGGGGCTCGCTTAGTCAGGCTGTGTGTTTCCTTGCATTGATTAGTTTACGCTGTTTTAACTTTAATGGAGCCCAAATTGCTTGAAAGATTAGCTTCAAGCGGATGCCATGGGATGCAGGTTGCAGAGGGAATCTTGCCATAGGAGGAAGAAAGCAATGGCGGGTGCAGATGTCCTAGGGAGGAGGCAGACAGGTTTCAGTAGGTATGTGGGGAGTGCAGGAACAGTGACTGGTAATGGAGACTATGGCCATTAGATTTCCATGAGTTTACTCTTTGCCTCTCCACCAGGGTTGACAGTGCCAAAGGGGCAGTCTGTTTCCCTTACAAGATTTAGCACAGTGGGGACACTTAGCTAAGTCTTTTTTTGTTTTGTTTTTTTCCATTTTGTAGCTGAAGAGAGAAAATTAATATCTTCTGCAGACAAGGTCCATGGCCTGAGCAGCCTGGCTTATGGCTATGTAGAGTGGAGGCAAAGGTTTTCTGAATGTTGGCACAGGGGTCAGAAAACTAGGGCCCTCAAACTGAGAGCTAAGAATGGTTTTTATATTTTTGTGTGGTTGAAAAAAATAAAAATGAAGAATATTTTGTGATACATAAAAGTTTTATAGCATTCAAACTTCAGTGTCCATGTGTAAAGTAGTTAGGCAGTTAAGTAGCTATGCCCACAAGGCCTAAAAGATTTATTATCTGGCCCTTTATAGAAAAAGTTTGCCTTGAGGTCTGTGTGCCAGGTACTGTGCTCATCACTTTACATAAATTTCTTCATTTGATTTTCCCAACTCTTCCTCTAAAATAGTGGATATACCATTTACCCATGTTTTACATCTAGAAAAATGGAGTTTTTAAGAAGTTAAGTTTTCATATCTGGTATAATGGTGGAGCCGAGTTCCCAAGCCAGGTATCTGATAAGAGAACATGGAAGTTTGCTTGTGTGATGTGAAGAGTGGTCAATGGACATTTTTCTATGACATTCTCTAGGCTTCCCTGTCTGCTCTGATTCCAGGACCATGCTACATCCACAGTTGGTATGGAATAGTGTAGAATGTAGTGAATGCCTGGTGTGGTTCCTGTCACCGAAGAGGGATTTAATAAATGTTAGCTAATATTATTATGCAAACGTAATAGTATAAGGATCAATAATAATGAAGAGTCCAAATGATTTATTTTCTTCCAGACCTGACAAAACATATTTAGTTGATTTATCCTTCAGCCAAAGTAGCATTGCTTATTTCTCTCTCACGTATATACACCTGTTTATGTGTAAATATACACATCCCTATATCTTTAAGGGCTACTCTTGACATAAAGCTTCATTCACCATTTCTTCCTCTGAAAGTGAAGAGTGGTGATGTTTTTGTCCTCCTTTCAAGGTACCCATTTCTTTTGATTTTTATTGTGGCTTTAATTTCTTCCAGCTGCTCTGTAGCTCGTTCCCTCCCTTCTCCCTCCACCTCACTTCCCTAATCCATCTCCATTTCTGAGCTCTCCGTAGAATTCAAAGGGCTTTCTGTCATAGGAAGAAAGAAGGCTTCCAGCATGAGGAGGTTTGACGCGCCCATGCGTCAGTAATTGAGGCAATATCATGACGCCATTACATTTTTGACATATAGATGCTTTTTATGAACCATCTAACTTTGTGAACTCTTTACTGTAATCAGAGGTTCTCAAAGGTGGAAGACCTTTATAACTAATTTAGGTCAACCTCATGACTGTTGTTAGAAACTCTTCCAGTGTCTTCCTGGTGGATGGGTAACCAGGTTCATTTGGAGACTGCCAGTGACTAGGGACTCACTTTTCTCCCAAAGTCATCTCTTCCCTTAAGAGAAAGCCAATCATTAGAGAGTTCTTCCTTATGCTGAACTGGGTTTGCTCCTCTGTTACATCTATCCACTGGTCTCGGGAGTCAAATAAAAGAAGCCTACTCACTTTTCATGGGATAGCTATTCACACATTTGGATGCTGCTATCATGTCTTCCTAAACTTTTCCTTCCACTCGTCCACTTTTCCAGATGGCTGTCTTTGGAAGGCATTCAGTGCATGGTCATGACCTCTTTTAAAGTACGTGGAGCAGTGCTAGGCAGAAAACTTGTGACATAACCTGCCTAGCACCAGATATCATGGATTTATCAGCAGCATGTCCTTATAGGTTGGGATGAAAAGTTGAGCCAAACCTGGAGAAATACCCAGAATTTAATTGTGTATCTTAATACTAATGGCAAAAGTTGTGCGATCTTTAAGTAACCACAAATACATGAAAAAAAATTGGGATATTCCATCAAGGACAAGGACTTTTAGAGTTAGATGTAAAAAATCATTGTCTTGAGAACCAAAAAAACAGTGTAATCTTGTCAAATGTTTCATTTGGGTAGATATTGTGGACTTCTGTGAGAAGAATAACAAAACTAGGTAATATATAAAACTTGAGTCCAAGGAAATAGGTAACTTGTTCTCCCTTCTCTCTCATAAACACTCTGGTATTATGTAATATTACAATAAAAACTAATTGGGTTCAGAGCATTCCATCAAGCTTTCCAAAAATGAAAATACAGACAGTCCTCCACTGAAATCTCTGATCATTTTGTGACGGCATTCTGAGAAGGTCATTCTTCACATTGTACAAGTTAACTCCCCATATTAGGCAGGACAATAAAACAATTAACTTAAAGGCCAACCCCTTTCCAACCTTGGAATATTTAGAAGAGTATAGATATATTTTAAGAAAATCCAACCCAGTATATTAGTATTTTTATGTCAATGAATTGGCACATATTTAGTATTTTGTGAATTTAAAATAATTAGAAATTTTTGAGGATCACTCTTAAAACCCTAGTTTAAAATGTAATTGAGGGGCAGCACCTGTGGCTTAGTGAGTGGGGTGCCGGCCCCATATACTGAGGGTGGCAGGTTCAAACCCAGCCCCGGCCAAACTGCAACAAAAAAATAGCCAGACGTTGTGGCGAGTATACCTGTAGTCCCAGCTACTCCCGAGGGTGAGGCAAGAGAATTGCCTAAGCTCAGGAGTTGGAGATTGCTGTGAGCTGTGATGCCATGGCACTCTACCAAGGGCAATAAAGTGAGACTCTGTCTCAAAAAAGAAAAAAATGTAATTGAGAACTTGACTTAGACTTATAATTTTAAGTGAAAATCTTAATAAGTATATACGTAGTATTAGAACATTTGAGAGAACTTGAATCATTGTATTTATAAATATATTAATTTTATATTAATTACTTAAGTGCTTAGGGAGTTTTGTCTTTTACTAAGGTAGATATTAAAGAGATTTGCAAAAATATTACCAACTATATCAATTTATATATAGTTCAAATGTTTTAATGTCATGAAGTTTTTAAATAAGGCCAAATATTATTTCAAAGTAATAAAAATGATTGTTAAATTTACTCTAATTGGGTGATAGGTGCTATACCCTTAAAAGCATAAGAAATAAAGTAAAAAATATATGTATCTTAAAGCATTTTATACTAAAATTTAAAACCAAAATTAATCCTCTAAGTCCTCAAAAGTCACTTCAAAGACACAAAAAAACCTCATGCTGGGGTGGCACCTGTGGCTCAGTGGGCAGGGTGCCGGCCCCATATACCGAGGGCGGTGGGTTCATACTGGGCCCAGCCAAACTGCAACAAAAATAGCCGGGCATTGTGGTGGGAGCTTATAGTCCCAGCTCCTCGGAAGGCTGAGGCAAGAGAATGACCTAAGCCCAGGAGTTGGAGGTTGCTGTGAGCTGTGATGCCACAGTACCCTACCAAGGGCAATAAAGTGAAACTCTGTCTCTACAAAACAAAACAAAACAAAAACCTCATGCTGAACAATAATCTCCCTGGTCTTGTCAGTGGCCTCCTCAACTGGATTAGGAATTTCTTTTTTTTTTTTTTATTGAATGGTAACTATGTACATTAATGCACTTCTGGGGTACAGTGTGGGGTTTTCACATGCAATCCGAAATACTTCCATCAAACTGATCAACACAGCCTTCATGTCATTTTCTCAGTTATTG
>CAUYQV010044704.1:0-22212 GCA_963574575.1 Galagoides demidoff | reverse complement strand
CCAGCCACATACGCCTTAGGTGGCAGGTTCGAATCCAGCCCAGGCCTGCCAAACAACAATCATGGCTGCAACCAAAAAATAGCCAGGCACTGTGGCAGGTGCCTGTGGTCCCAGCTACTTGGGAGGCTGAGGCAGGAGACTCGCTTGAGCCCAGGAGTTGGAGGTTGCTGTTAGCTGTGATGCCATGGCACTCTACCCAGGGTGACAAATTGAGGTTCTGTCTCAAAAAAAAAAAAAAGAAAAGAAAAGAAAAGAAAAAAGTATTTATTTGATGCATCCCATAAATGTTTATATGCTGAGCTTTTACTCTCATTTAGTTCAAAATACATTTTGTAATTTGTTCTTTGATACATGGGTTATTTAGATGTGTTGCATAATTTGTAAATATTTGAGATTTATCCAGGACTTTCTACTATTGTAGAAATTTAATTGTTTGGTCAGAGAATAAACTTCAGATGATTTGAATCTTTTAAAATGTACAATTATTTGTTTTCTTTTTTGACTATATATAATCTATCCTGGAGGATATCATATATTCTTTTGAAAAGAGTATGTATTCTGCATTGATTGGGTTGTTTGTTCTATAACAACCCAAGGTTGGTAGGTTGTATTGTTTGGATCTTCCATACCTTTCTTGTCTGGTTGTTCTATCAATATTGAGTGTGAAGTATTGAAATCTCCAACTATTATTATTGAACTGTGTACTTCTTTTAATTCACTCAGATTTTGCTTTATGTATTTTTGAGGGTCTGTTATTTGGTGCATGTACATTTATAACTGCTATATTTCTGACATAGTAACTCTTTTATCATTATGACATGTCTCTTTTGTTTCTGGTAATATTTATTATTATGAAGATTATTTTGTCTGATATGAAAATATCCATCCAAACCCTCTATGGTTTATGTTGCATGATATCCTTTTAACTTAACTTACTTATATCTTTGAGTCTGCATAGATCTCTTATAGACAAAGTATTATTGGCTCTTGTTTTTTCATCCAGTCTGACAATCTTTGCCTTTTGAGTGGGTTGTTGAGTCCCATCACATTTAATGTAAGTATTGATAGTGTTTGGAGTTTGTCTGTTGTTTTGCTAAGTGCTATTTCTCTCATGTATTTTCTCTGTTCCTCATTTATTCACTTCTTCTGTGTTAAGTAACTGTTCTTTAATGTGTCATTTTAATTCCTTTGTTTTCTACTACATAATGTTTAGATATTTTCCAAGTGGTTGTATTAGAGATTATAATATGCATTTCAACTAATCATAGTCTGCTTCAGAATATTAATAATACTAACTTTGTTCTGGCAAAATATAGAAAAGTTGCTCTAGTATATCTCCTTTTCCCCTTTCTTTACTGTTATCATGTTGTATATATTACTTATCTATATCACCTCTATAAAATGTTATTAGTATTGTTTCAACCTTGTGCCTTTTAAAGAAATTGAAAGAAAAATGAGAAAAATGGGGCAGCACCTGTGGCTCAAAGGAGTAGGGCACCAGCCCCATATGCCAGAGGTGGTGGGTTCAAACCCAGCCCCAGCCAAAAACTGCAAAAAAAAAAAGAAAAATGTATCTCTAGATATTTTTACATATTCCCACCTACTTACCATTTATGACAGTCTTCATTTATCCTTTTGGATTAGAACCACTGTTATCAGTTCCTTTCAGCTTGACAGACCTTTTTTTGTATTTTTGTAAGGTAGCAAGGAGTTCTTTTAATCTTTATTTCTGGTGCATGTTTATTTTGCATTCACTTTTGAAGTATAATTTTGCTTAATATAGAATTCCAAGTTAGCATTTGTTTCTTTCAGCACTTTGAATACACGTTCTACTGCATTCTGGCCTCCATTCTTTCTGAGAATTAGAGAAATTGTTTTTTCTCTTTATGTTTTTGAGAATTTCCCTTTGTATTTAATTTTCTTTTCTTTTTTTCATATTTAATTTTCAACCAGATAATTCTATGTAAGAATCTTTCTGTGTTCATCCTATTTGAGATTCTTTGATCTTATTGGATCTGTACATTAATGTAGTTTCAATAAATTTAAAAAGTTTGGGAACATTATTTCTTCAAATGTTTTATTTTACTTCATTTCCTTTTTCATCACTTTCTGAGACTCCCATTATACATATGTTGGTACATTTGGCGTTATTCTAACAGGTTTCCAAGAATTGTCCATTTCTCTTGAACTTATTTTCTCCCTATTTTTCAGATTGGGTAAATTTACTGCTGCATTTTCAAGTTTATGGCTCTTTTTTCTGACATCATTGCTGTTGTGCCCTTCTAGTGAACTTTTCAGTTATTATCCTTTTACCTTCAGAACATCCATTTGTCTGAAATAATTATTTCTTCATTGAGAGTCTCTATTCATTGTTATCACACTTTGCTGTGATTATTTAAAGTTGTTTTCTTCAGTTCTTTCAACACACTTATAGTGCCTACTTTGAAATTTTTGTCTCCTAAATCTATCTGGGGATGTTTCCATTGACTACTTTTTTCCCCTAAATATGGTCACCCATTTGGTTTCCTTACATGTCTTATTTTGTGTTGAATACTGAACATCTTAGATAATATTGTAGCCTCTTTGAAACGTATTTTTTAATTTAGTGACTTTCCTGGACTGAATCTATAAAGTCTTTCTTTCTCACAGTGAGTAGCAGCTAATGACTTGGCTCATTTTTTCCCCTTATTTTCATTTTTAAGCCTAGGTGCCTAGGGATTGACCCTGTGTCTGCATAGCTTAGAGTTCAGGGAAAGATCAGTAAGTAACTGTGCTCAAAATATCTCAAACCAGTAAGGTTTTCATTCTTTGCTGATGAACCTGTATATGGACAGGGGTGTACATTCAAGCTCAGGATGTTTTTCATCTGGCCCCAGGTATTTTGTCTGCTGGGTTCCCTTATGGCTTTTCTGTGCACATGTGCAGGTTCCATTGGCCAGGGATGTGTGAGTGGCCTGGCCTCAACCTTATCTCTGCTGCACATGAGCATGGCCTCCAGTCAACCCAGCATACATGGAAAAGTTATCAAGCCTCTACGGCTGTTTTACATCTGGACATCCAGGCTAAATCTCTGGAAGTTGCCCCAGATAGGGCCATAATCTCAGGCTATTAGAGCTGGTGGTTCTTCTTGTCTGCTTCTCATCATGATTGCCATTTTAAGTGATGATGCTCCAAATCAAGGAACCCCTTCTGACAACAGCAGCAAGGCCACTGGTCTTCATGACCTGCCCCATCTGGATAAACCACCAGAACAGATCTGGCAGTCAGGGAGGGAGGGGACAGCCCAGGAGACCACACCACAAACTACTTGTGATAGTCTTACCCAAAGTTCAGGAGATTCCATCAACTTGTGGTATGCTTTTGGTCAGTTTCCAGAGCACTGAAATGGTTGTGTTTGACCAGCTTAATAATTGCTTTTTGAAGACAGAATTTTTCAACCTTCTTATTCCATCATGCTAGATATTGAAAATGGTACAAATAAGTGTCATAATATAATTCCATTTACATGTAGTTCTATATACAGGCAAAACTGAACAGTATAGTTTAAGGCTTAGTGTTTAAATGACAATGCTACTAAGAAAAGAAACTAAATGATTATCACCTAAGTGAAGGTAGTAGTTACTTCTAAGGTAAAGAGGGGTTGTGAATAAAAAGGGATGCTATTCCTTTAGCATCCTTTTAGTGCAAGGATAGTTTCTGGGATGCTGGTACTATTCTATCTCTTGACTTAGGCGATAGTGAACAAATTTTCACACCAGAATAATTTCTTTCTTTTTTAATGTTTTTTATTTTTTAAGTAAATTTATTTCAGGTTAATGTGGGGGTATAAGCAACCAGGTCAAAATATTTGATTTAATTACATAGAGTAATTTTGTGTGTGTTCCACACACAAAAAGCGTGCCACCCTCCCACCCTACCCCCGTGCATTCAGTGTGAGCACCCCAACCCTCTCTCCCTCCCTCATTACCCCTCACCGCAACTTGAATTGAAATGAGTTTTTCTCCTATGTGGGCATTCATTGGATCTTCTCCTGGCTTCATATTAGTATTGAGTACATTGGATATTTGCTTTTCCATTCTTGTGATATTTTACTAAGAAGAATGTGTTTCAACTCCATCCAGGATATTACAAAAGATGTGAAGTCACCATCTTTTTATGGCTGAATAGTATACCATGGTGTAGATGAACTAGAATTTGTTAATTCATTCCTGAGTTGATGGGTATTTAAGTTGTTTCCACATCCTGGCAACTGTAAATTGAGCCACAATAAACAATCTTGTGCAAATGTCCTTATGGTAAAATGATTTTCTTTTCTATTGAGTAGCTGCCTAGTAGTAGGCATGCAGGGTTGAATGGGAGATTTAATTTGAGATTTTTGAGGATTCTCCATATTTCTTTCCAAAGAGGCTGTATGAGTTTGCAGTCCCACCAACAGTGTAAAAGTGGTCCCTTTTCTCCACATCTGCTCCAGCATCTACAGTTTGGGAACTTTGTGACATGGGCTAACCTTACTGGGGTTGGGTGACATCTCAGGGTGGTTTTGATTTTCATTTCTCTGATGATTAGGGATGATGAGCATTTTTTCATATTTGTTAGTCATTCATCTGTCTTCCTTAGAACCATTTCTTAAACTATATATATAGTTTCATGCATATATTATACATTACATGTATATTACTATACATAATTATACATTACATGTATATATATAGTTTCTGCATGATATTATACATTACAATAAAAGTTTGTATAAAACCTACTATTAATTTTTAAGTGAGTATTTATTGAGTAACTTTAAAATAAAAGGCACGATTCTAGACAATGAGTAGATAAAGTAATAAAAAGATACAGAAAGCTTCTATTCTCATGGAGCTTAAAGATTAGCAGAGACATAGGCAAAAGTAGACCAAAAGTAAACCAAAAGAACAAGCAAAAAGGCAATCCAGGCACAGCAGCTCACACCCATAATTCCAACACTTTGGGAGGCCAAGGTAGGAAGATCACTTGAACCCAGAAGTTCAAGATTTCAGTGAGTTATGTATGCCACTGCACTCTAGTCTGGGCAACAGACCTGACTAAAAAAAAAAAAAAAAAAGAAAAAGAAAAAAAAAGGGTAATTGCAGATTGCAATCGAGAGTATGAAAAACTGGGTAGCAGTTAGTGAGAGGCATTGGGCGTGGGGACTTTGAGCTAGATTTTTCAGAGCAGGTCTCAGCAAGAAAGTGAGATTTGAGCTGAGAACTGAAAGGTGAGGAGTCAGCCATATAAACAATTGGGGCAAGTGCATCCCAGGAAAAGCAAATAACAAGTCTGAGTCCAAAAAGTCTAGAGAAGAGATTTGTGAGCCAGAATCAAACATCTGAAAGATTCACTTGGGATGCACTGGAGGACATGCATCTGAGATGAGCGGGGGAGAGCCACAGGAGGCTGGATTCTCCTCAAGGAAAGGCAGGATTTGCAACCACTGCAGCTTCTTAAGGGGCTACATGAAGAGTCAGCAAGGCTCCTTCCACTGAAAGGTTAGTCAACACACGGTTTGGGGTGGGGGGTTGTTTCTTTGTTTGTTTGCTATTCCTCTTTCCTTGGGGACCAGCCCTCAATTTTCCTTGTGGGAATAATTACCTCTCCTCTAATGTGGCAGCTTTGACTTAAAGGACAATTCTGTCCAAAGAGTGGTCACATCATAACCCAAGGTTGATCAAATGGACTCTCTCTCCCAAGACCCTCTTCTCCGCAAAGGTATCAGGGTAGGGCTGGGGAGACAATTGTACAGTTGATTCCCCCTAGTATGCTTTCAAAGCAGCCTTATTATTTCCAGGTGGAAGGGATGGGGGTGGCAGGCTATTTGAGGGTAGGATTTGGGGGTACCACTTTAAACTACTATTACATAGCATTTTTCATTAAGGGTAAAAAATCTTAACTTCTCACACAAAAAAATTGGGCTGAGACAGAGGAGTTTAAAGTTCTCTCAAGTATCTTCAAATACCCCCTCAGAGTCACCACTGGGTCACATTACCAACCAGCACCTGTCACCTAGGTCCCCAGATCTACTTGCTCCTTCCTGAGCACCACAAGCCTGGGTCTCCTGCTGCTCTCTTTTTACTGCAGGAGCTGCACTTCCAATAACTTAAATACCCGTTTTTGTTTAATTTGCCCAGATTTGGTATGTCTCTGTCACTTGAACCACAGAAAGCTGATGGGACACTAGATGAGATGAAGGAATTTTTAAAGCCTCTTTCAATGCTGTGGTACTAAGATAAGCACAAATATAATTAGGCCCCTCTCATAGGAATCAATACGTATAGATGTGCTGGAGAGACAATACTTGGCTCAGTATCTTAAACAGACAGGCTGGCTCTAGCCACTTGAGAACAATGGAATAAAGTATAATTTGCAACCCTGGGGATGTAGTTCCTGAAACAGGCCCAAGTGCACTTACTAGAGATATTCAGGAAGACTTGGAAGGGGACTGTGCCAGAACACCGTCATCCGTAGCACTGATGTCAACACATAATAAAACAATAGAGTGGGTGTTGCAGGGAGGAGCCCCAGAATCTGTAACATGAAGAAGACCATGAACTCATAAACACCAGGCAGCATCAGGAACAAATGGGGTTAGAGGAAACCTGAGTTCTTTAGAAAATTTCAAGTAAGTCTCTCAGCAGAAAATAATCATGCTTCATGTTGGATCCTCACCGGTATGTTTAGAGTATCTCATGAAGTCTTATAATGTCTGCTTGGCCTGGTTTGCATTTCAGCATAGCTATAGTGATGAAAACTAGAAAAAAAAATTAATAAAACCAAAAACAATCCATGGGTTCTTTCTCTGATTTGGGGCAAGAGTGGTGGAGGAGGGGTATAATACAGCTCTGCGGGATTGGGTATAGAAAAAATTTCTGTTGATTCATAATTAACCTTTTTAATGAAATATTTTTCTGAAAAGTAATCTCTCTGGTCTGCTTTCTGCAGAGGGGAGCAGTGTTTCACGCTAGAAGAAAAGCATTCTGTTCTGTTGAACAGTGAAATTGACCTCTCAGCATTAGCGCTCCTAATGGTAAATTACAGCTACCTCGCCAAGAAAAGAAAATTATGGGGGAAAAAATAACTTTTATAATGTGGGAAATAATTGGTGTATTGATCTTTATGAATTTCCTGATTTCTTTACCTTATAATGGTTTTCCTTAATGGCAACACGGGCATTAAGAAAACAAAGCACATTTGATGGAAACTCGTTGTCTTCCCTTTTTAAATTATTTAGTAACATTGGGCAGCTAAGAAATTGTTTCTGCTCCGATAAAACGCCCTATGCTAATTGTGGCCAGCAAATTAGTAATTCTAACAGATTATACAAAGCAGGAAAGGGCTAAACTGATGTTAGGGAGTAAAGAGTGCAATTAGGTGCCTCGGCCTTACGCATCTTCACTCTGAATCTCTGTGAAGAATGAAGAAAAAAGCTCTGCACCCAAATTAAAGGAGACTAGTTTTCTGATTGTGTCCTGGGGGATTTGGATAAAGCTCAAGCAATTTGAAGAATCCCCTCAGGTTGTACTGAGCAGAATTCCTGACCTCTGCCACAGCCTATCTATCATCAGCCTTGATCAGGAGGAGACGCCAAATCACAAGCCATTTGGTGGCACATAATTGCTTCGACATTGACAGCAGAGGGGTATATATCATCTCCTCTGTGAAAAAGGGAGCGTTTTAAATGGAAGAAGACTGAATATAAAGGCAAATTTAAATAAACCTTAAAGGAAGTCAAACCGATACAAAATTGAAATGGATAGCAAAATAAAATAAAAACTTAAATACAGACTGAAGAAAACAATTAAGACTATATGGCTTCTAAAATATATCCTTTCTGGTCTACTAGAAATATTGAAGAATCAAGAGGTTTTATTGAAAAAAGAAGAAGAAGAAAAGAAGGAAGGAAGGAAGCAAGAAGGAAGAGAAGAAAACGAAAAGGGAAGGGAAGGGGCAAGAATCATATAGTTTGGAACAGCTGATAAAGGCATTGTACTGATTCCAGATGGTATAGGAAGTATCACGGTTGTTTGTGTGGACTGCACAGGGAAAAAGGTCTGTTCAGTCTCAGTTCTTTTGCTTACATGGAAAGGACGGTCTCAGGGCTGTCTTCCCCTTCTCTTCCAAACCTCCCTTAAGTAGGCCACAGCCTCTGAGCCTTTGGAAACAAACCCATCTAGCTTGAACCTAATTACATTATATTGTTTTTATTACATTTATTTTTGTGGTTGCCTTTATTTATAACAAGTGAATTGGTTTCTACTTGTGATGGGCCTATACATTCTTGTCTTTATTCACTTTTTAAAAGCTGAGTCAACTTACAAGCAAACATCAGGTAAATAAGAATACTGGGGGGAAAAACAGTAGTGGATTCAATAGGTAGGACAAAAATCTTGTAAGGGCCACTGAAATAATTTAAGTTAAGAAAACATCAGTTTAAAGTCATACTTTCAGAGCTAGAAGAGACTAGAGCCAACCATCTAAATCCCTTCATTTTATTCAGGAGGAAACCAAGGCCTAGAAACAAACACTTGGGTCCCACAGCTTTCACCTGCAGAGACATATTTGAAGATGCTCCCTCCTTCTCCGTTGCTTTTACAATTATTTAACTTGCAGGCGTCACAAAGGCTATATATGTTGGAAATGGCTAAATGCGCTCATTCTAAAACAAGCCAAAGAAAGAAAGCAGGCCACAAAGGAATTTATATTCCTTACTAAGACAGATAAAACTTGCACAACTTGCAAGACCACAGCGACATCTAGTGGTATATTTTGATAATGCAACTTTTGATGCAACCCTTGATTTAAGCAGGCTTGTCATTGCAAAGGACACAGTATTTTGTAGAATATCCCGCAGTTTGGGTTTGTCTGTTTCCTTCAATTAAGTTTCTTTTTTAACAGGAATACCACACAGGTGAAGTTATGTCTTCCTTAGTTCATTGTATCAAAAGGCACATGAAGAACATCTGTCCCATCACCAGTGATGTTAACATTTGTCACGTGGTTATGGTGGTATCCACCAGGTTTATTTCTTTATAGGAGATAAACCTTTCTAAATAATTAATGACTTGAGAAACAATATTTTGAAGTCATAAATATCTTTTCCTGTTCTAAATGTTTATCTGCTACTATTAGTATCCATGGATAATTCTTGCCTAAGTCAATTTTTACTATAATGGTTACAAAATGGCAATTTTCCAACTCTATCTTTCCTTTCTATATTTTTTATTATTTAGCATTTACTGAATAAAGGGCTTTCCACAATTGCTTATTTATTTATGTTTGTATTTATTTATTAGTATAGACTCGTGAATTCTTAAATAATCTATAATCTATGTATGTAGAATTCAGGAATCTATTACACAAGAATTCATGAGTCTATTCATGTACTAATTATATATAATATATTAGATCCATTATAGATTATGTATTCATGCATAGGTTATAGATTATTCCTAAATCTATGCTATTATTGTTTCTTTTTGAAAATATCATGAAATATCATGAAAGTCAAAAAAGCATAGGAATTGTTAAGGAGACCAAAGAGATGTGGTAACTTAGTGTAATGCATAATCCTAAATTAGATTCTGTCAGGAGTCTCAGGTACAAAGTGAGTCCCTAAACAATAATGTCCCTAAATATAGGACATTATTGGGGTGAATATGGAATAATACTGTGAGTTAGATACCATGGATTAAACAAAACTACTGTGTCAGTGTTAACATGTTTCTGTGTTGATTATTTTACTGTGGTTATTTAAGAAAATGTCCTTATCTTAGGAAATACACACTGAAATATTTAGGGGTAAAGGGACATTTTGTCTGCAGTTTGCTCCCAAGGGGTTCAAAAATATTTGCATATAATCAGTGTAATACGGTTTCTTGTACCCTCAATGAATCCCCAACAATAATAATAAAAAAATTATTTGCATATGTGTTGAAGAGAGAATAATAGGCAAATGTGACAAAATGCTAACAACTGGTGAATCTGGGTGAAGAGTACATAGCAGTTCTAGCAACTTTTTTGTATGCTTAAAATTCAAAATAAAAGTTAGCAAAATGAGCAAGTAGACTTGCGCCTCGAGGCCAGAGAATTTCAAAGGCTCGGCTGTTAGGTTTCTTCCCACTGCTGCACACATCTGAGATAAAACCCTACTCCTTCTTTTTTTTTTTGCAGTTTTTTGGCCAGGGCTGGGTTTGAACCCACCACCTCCGGTATATGGGGCCAGTGCCCTATTCCTTTGAGCCAGAGGCGCCACCCCCAAACCCTACTCTTTTCATTAGGAAATTATCTTGCTAGTCAAAGAACTCTATTATAAATTGCTAGCTTAAATTCCTCAGCTGTCGGAAAAATTTCTCGAAGGCACACATCTTTTTATGAAAGTTCACAGCCTTACTGTGATCAGGTGCAAGGGACTGACTCTTCAGGTTGGATAGTGATATCGAACCCAACAAACCAACAAGCTTAATTTGTGAAACCTCCCAATTTTCAAATGTCAGTTTAAATTTCTTAGAGACCCTCTCCAAGCAAAACAAAACAAATTTGCCAGTCAGATTTGGCTCACAGGGCCCAGTATGCCACGTCTCAGCCTGAAGCTAAGCAGGGACATGATAGTCAATCTGCTTGCCTGATGCTGCCTCAGAAGACCCAGTGTTGAGAATACTAAGATCCAGTGTGGGGAGATCGTCTGCAGGCCAGAAACCCTACTGTGCGTGAGTGGTGCCACAGGCAACAGAACCGCAGAGGGTGCCTCTCGGATGTTGTGGTTCCCAGGCTTTGAAACACATTGGGAAGACTTAGGCAGCTTTTCAAAATCTCAGGGTCAGCCTAGCTGGAGGGAATCAATAACTGGAGCAAGTTATATCTGAACTGCAAGCAGACCCCTCTTATCTAGCTCCCAGAGATATTTGAACTCTTCCACTTAAAGCGGGTGCTGACTGGGACAACTGACTTGGACCCCTCAAACCTGGTAGATCACCCAGGGACTATTCAAAGGGGCACCCCAGGTGTATGGTTGAGGGAAGGTTTGAACTATATAATACTGTATATATTCCCCACCTGCAAACAGTGAATGCTAACAGACCCACATGCTAACAGACTCACATCCTTGAAAAATTTTTAAACACTGGGTGGCACCTGTGGCTCAAGGCATAGGGCGCTAGCCCCGTATATGGGGGGTGGCATGTTCAAACCTGGCCCCAGGCAAAAAAATAAAATAAAATAAAATAATTTTTTTTTGAACACTAGGGCTAAAAAGAAGATCCTACAAGTTTCCAGGAAAGAAGAAAAAAAAAAAAAAGGTGGGTTGCATGCAAAGGATAAGCAATCAGAATGACTTTTGACTTCTCAGTGGCAACACCAGAAATTAGGGCTGCTCAAATTTTGATGCAAAACGATTAGCAATGCTACACCCAGAGAAATTATCAATGATATGTGTGGATGGAATAAAGACATTTTCAGACATGAAGTGTCTGAATATATTTATTGCTTCCTGGGATGCTGTTGGAGGATTTACTCCACCAAACCAAGGTGATCAACTAAGACAGAAGACAGAGGACAGGAATTCCTATGCAAGAGATTGACAAGGGAATCCTAGGACAATTCCAGGATATATCCAGAGTGGCTCACAAGGCTTTGAGAGAGAGAGTGAGAGTGCTTTTTTTTTTTTTTTCATATTTCAGGTTAATGTGAGAGTACAACTAAGTCACAATATTTGCATTTGTTATGTAGTTCTTTAAAAAATGAATATGAAAGATAGAACCCAACTATAGTTCAGGATGAAGGAGAGAAATGGAGTGGAAAGGGAAGGGAGGGGAGAGTTTTGATGGAGGGAGGGGAAACAGGGGACGACACCTATGGAGCATATTGCAAGGGTACAAGTCAAATCTACCAAATGTAGAACATAAACATCTTAACACAATAATCAAGTAAATGAGGCAAAAGCTATGTTAATTAGTTTGATGTAAGCACGTCAAATTGTATTAAAAAATCAACACATTGTACCCCACATATGCATAAATGTATTCCTGATCTATGTGTATATGACTTAATAAAAAAAAAGTGTTTTGAATACAAAAAAGTAAAAAAATGAAGTTCCGTCCATATAACATAAAAGAGGTAAAGTCTCCATCTTTTTTTAAGATTCCAAATTGTATATGAAATCAGCACATTGTACCCCATAAATGCATTAATGTATACATGATCTACCCCTTTATGATTTAATTTTTTAAAAAGTTAAAAAAAAGAAGAAAATGAAACTGATGGCATACTCCATAGGTCCAACTATATTGAGAAGAGATTTAGACAATGGGTAGAGAGTTTGGGGTTGAACTGTGATGAACACACACACAAAAATGAATGAACAAAAAAGTAAAAGAAAACAAAAAAATCAAGATGAAATAGAAGTTTGCTGAGAAGGAAAAGCAATCAGTGTATCCTAAAACTTAGCCTTGCCTAGGGTCTGCATAGTGATGGCAGAAAGGTAGAACATCACACACACCCCCTCCGGGAGGGTGCAGACATTGTCTGGGAACATCTATAGGGGGTGTACCAGGGAGGACAAGGGCAAGCTTATTCCTTGTCTTTTATATTACAAGAGAGTGCTTAGACTTGGTAAAACTCAAGAAGTGGCTGCACATGCCTACCATTTAGAGAAATGGAAACCAATACCCAGTGGATCTTCTGTGTATATTGGAAGCATTTGGTTCTGGTGATTGAGCAATGGACACCACGGAGACCAAAGGTAGGGGGTGATGTCTGCCCTCTAAGGGCAAGCAAATGTTTCTATAGTGGTTTCATCATAAAACTGAATACATTGGATATTTTTCTTTTCCATTCTTGAGATACTTTACTGAGAAGGATGTCTGGTGTTTGGTGAGAGGAGGGAGGGCATTTGATAGGACCTTGACTAATGTGCACAATACAGGGGTATATTTCTAAACAACTAAGAGTAAACTGGAAATGTCTTACCCCAAAAGGTAAATAAGTGAGGTGATGGTTATATTAATTAGTTTGATTAAAGCATAATCTATATTGCATATCAAATCATCACATTATATCCCATAAATGTATCTGGTTATGATTTAATAAAAAAATTTTAAAAAATAGAGGTGATGAAAGGACTTTATCCAATAAATGCAATCAGCATAACCTAATTCTTTGTATCCTCAATGAATGCTAAACAGTGAAAAAAAAAAAAAGAGAGAGAGAGAAAATGTGTCTGTGACCAGAAGAAAACTTGAAAAAAAAGGTAAGAAAAGCAGAAGTAAATTTTTGGTTCATATCTAGTAGCTTCAAGAAAAAAATAAATGAATAGGGTACATGTGAAACTTACTAAATGTAGAATATAAATGTCTTAACACAGTAACTAAGAAAATGCCGTGAAGGCTATGGTAACCAGTTGGATGAAAATATTTCAAATTGTATATAAAACTAGCACATTGTCCCCCATGACTGCATTAATATACACAGCTATGATTTAATAATAAAAAAAGATTAAATAAATAAAAACAAAGTTGTTGCATGGCCATAATAGAAAATCTGGAAATGCTATTAAGTAGGGCCGATTACACTACAATTGTCACATTCCTAGCCTTTTCATCCCTGTCCTCTGCTACCTGAATTGCAGTGTCCCCATCCATGGGAAGTGAATGATCACCCCTTCCTCAACTGAGGAGGCTATGCTTGGCTTTCTGAGCTTTTTGGCCCATGAAGTGACAATAAGTGACACGCAACTTCCCAGGAGAGAAGGTGTAAAAATGCTTCTGATTTCTGTCATTGTTCTTTTTCCCACTGCCTGTCTCAGAGTGGCCTGTTCACTTTGGAGAGTTTCTTTATGGAGTGCAGAAGACAGGTGAGGCAGAGATGCACATAATGTGAACAGGAAATAAACCTAGGAAAAAAAAAACTGATAATGCAACATGTGTAGGTGAACAAGCAAACAACAAAACCTCAAACAACATATCCCCACCACTCGGAGATCATCAGATCTAAACGTCTGAGACCACGTCAAATGTATTCCTGTTTCTCATGACTTGTGTTTCCTCTCCAGGCAAGGTGCACCTTGGGCTTAGCTCTGGGACTGGTTTTGGCCAGTGGAGTGTGGGCAGAAGTGATGTGTGCTGAGGCTGGAAATGTACTTGTGCAGGTGGGCTTGCCCTCCTGTGCTTGTGCTAAGAGAAAAGATGCCCAGAGAGCACAGGTGCTTGGGAGTCAAGTGCACTGGGGCCTCCCTGTAGTCTCATCATCCTGCTTTAGGCAGGAGAGACATCGGCAACACACACAAGGCAAGTGCTTCTTGTGTGCCTTGGGGTGGTTTGGTAAACAGCATCTCATGGCAATAGTTGACTGATACAGACGCCTGTACCTTAAATCTTTTCCGATAGAAGCAAGTAACAGGTATGATTTCCCTAAATTGGGATCATAATACTTTGTTTTATAATTTGTTTACTTACCTTGTCACCACTTCTTCATACAATTCTGCATTCTTTTATAGCATAATCTTAAATAAATAGCACAATCTTAAATACATAGATAGCATAATCTTAAATAAGTAGAATTATATGATTGCTTGTTTAAATAATCATCTACTGCTTCACATTTAACTTTCTCTGTTTTTTTTCACTTTGACAAATATGAAAAATGTATGAGATAAAGCATTCTTGTACATAAATTTTTTACACACGTGTGACAATTTTCTTGTATTAAGTTCCAAGGTGTGACAAAGTAACAAGGCTTTGATAGCTGCTGCTAAATTTATCAGACTTCTTTACAAATGCCTGTTTTCCAACATTTCACCAACACTGAATATTATTATTCCTTAAGTTGTTAGCAAATTTGAAAGGTTAAAAAAAATGACATTGTTTTTTAATTTGCATTTTTTGAGAGAAGAGGAACTAGAAAAGCTGAACAACTTTCTTAACAATAGTTTCATGGAGGTGTAATTTACATGTCGTAAATGCATAAATTTTAAATGTATAATTCAATGATTTCATAGGTGTTGAGTTTACAGAGTAGTGCAACCCTTGTGATAATTCCATTTAATTTTTATTTTTTTAATTAAATCATAGCCGTGTACATTAATACTATCATGGGGTACAGTGTGCTGTTTCTATATACAATTTGAAAGACTTTCATCCAATTAATATTGATTAACATATTCTTCATGTCATTTTCTTAGTTATTGTGTTAAGACATTTATATTCTACATTTAGAAAGATTCACATGTACCCTTATAGGATGAACCATAGATGTGATCCCATCTAAAATATCCCTTGGGCCCATTTGAAGTTCCTTTCTGTTCTCTCAGCCCTAGATAACCTCTGCTTTAATTATTTCTGTTTTATAAGTTTACTGGTATTTCCTGTTTTGTAAATTTCTCCCTTTGCCCATTTGCCTGTTGGAGTAGAATGCTTACTGATCTATCAGAACCAGACTAATGCTGTAATTAAAATTAAAATGCAAAATTCTTACATCATCTTACATATTCCTGCTCTTGCAACTTTCCCACCTCCTCTGGGTCTCAGACACTTGTCCTGCTTGTTGCTTCTGACACATGGTGCCCAGGTCGTCTCGTTAACCTGAGTTCTTTGCTACCCACCCTCCACCTCACCCCTACTCATCATTGTAACTTGCAGCCCCCCAGAAAAATGAACACTCTGGCTCGGCGCCTGTGGCTCAATTGGCTAAGGCACCAGCCACGTACACCTAAGGTGGCGGGTTCGAATCCCCAGCCCGGGCCTGCCAAACAACAATGATGGCTGCAACCAAAAAAAAAAAAAAAATGGCCGGGCATTATGGCGGATGCCTGTGGTCCCAGCTACTTGGGAGGCAGAGGCAGGAGACTCGCTTGAGCCCAGGAGTTGGAGGTTGCTATGAGCTGTGATGCCATGGCACTCTACCCAGGGGGATAGCTTGAGGCTCTGTCTCAAAAAAAAAAAAAAAATAAATAAATAAATAAATAAATAAAAAGAGTTGTCGGGGCTTTCTTTTTGGATATTTTCTATCAAAATAAGACATTAGTATTATTCAGATGAAGAGGGAAGGCTCGCTCTGGAGTAGGTTTGAAAAGTTACACTTTGCTTAATTTCCTGTCCCTCATTTTTTTCACCTATGAAATATACTTACTTTCATGTGGTTGTTGTGAAGTTTAAATGATATAATACAGTAGAATCTCCATAGCTGACCACCTCCCTACATTGACCACTTCAATATGTTGACCAATTTGATACAGTCCCTTGGGGGTAGTCAATTTACAGAGATTCTACTATATATATAAAGTACTCAAAACAGTACGTAGCTTTTAGCAAGCATTGTTATTTTGGTCATTTGATAGAACCAGGTATAGTTTTCTTTAGGACACCAGATTTTTTTTTTTTTTGAGACAATCTCAAGCTGTTGCCCTGGGTAGAGTGCCATGGTGTCATAGCTCACAGCCACCTCCAACTCTTGGGCTCAAGTGATCCTCTTGCCTCAGTTCTTCTATTAGATAGGGTCTTGCTTTTGCTCAGGCTGGTCTCAAACTCATGAGCTCAAGCTGTCCACCTGCCTCAGCCTCCAAGAGTGCTAGGATTATAGGTTTGAGCCACCATGCCTGGCCAGGACACCAGTTATAGTTTTAAAAAAACATAACTTCAATTAGCTAGCATGAAATTCTATTAGAGTATTAATACTTTAAAATACTTGTTTTTCATGTCTGTTTGATTTTCTTTCTGTTCTGTCCCCCCCCTTATAATAACAGCTCAAACTATATTCATCTGGAAAATAAAATCTGAACTTCTGATTTATGTAAATCCTGTAGAACAGAACATAATCTAGAAGAACAGGTTGCCACATAGCATAAATGGAAGGCTCAAATTAGAAGGCTGCTTACGAATCCTATTTACTATATCCAAGACAGAGACAGAATAAAACAGTGATTACCAAGGGCAAGAGGTGAGGTGGGGCAGAGAATGGGAAGATGTAGGTCAAAGGATCCAAAGTAGCAGATATTTTGGATGAACAAGTCTAGAGATATACCAAAATTGTACTATAGATGGGGTTCATGCTAAATGAGTAAATTTTAGCTGCACTTGCCACAAAAATAAAAAAGTGGGTAACTGTCAGATGACATGTTACCATGGTTCATATAGTAACCTTTTTACTATCTAAATGTATCGGATAACATCTTATTGTATACCTTCAGTGTACACAGTAAAATTTATTTTTAAAAAAGAATCCTGTATACTACATCTGTAAAATATGGATAAAATGTTGTAAACTTATTGAATGGATTCCTTCAAGGGAGGGATGTTGATCGGCTGGAGAACAGAGGTAAAAGGGAAACTTTTTACTCTGCACACTTATGTCTTGTATTTGAAATCATGTGAAGCTTTTATCTATTCAAAATGTAAAATAGGTACTCAGTTTACTGATTTCAACAGTACTCCAAAAGGTACTCAAAGCTCTTCCAGGCTCGGCACCTGTGGCTCAAGCGGCTAAGGCACCAGCCACATATATCTGAGCTGGTGGGTTCAAATCCAACCCAGGCTCACCAAACAACAATGGCAGCTGCAACCAAAAAATAGCTGGGCATTGTGGTGGGCACCTATAGTCCCAGCTACTTGGGAGGCAGAGACAGAAGAATCGCTTGAGCCCCCAGGAATTGGAGGTTGCTATGAGCTGTGATGTCACTGCACTCTATCCAGGGTGACAGCTTGAGACACTGTCTCAAAAAAAAAAAAAAAAAAAAAAGCTCTTGCAATTCTGATCAGAATGATCTCAAACCTGTGCAAAAAAATCAAGACCTCGGCTCTAAAAAATAAGTGAATAAATAAGAAAAGTTAGCCAGACATGGTGGCATGTGCCCATAGTCCCAGCTACTTGGGAGGCTCAGGCAGAAGGATCCCTTGAACCCAGGAGTTCCAGGCAGCAGTTAACTATGATTGTCCCACTGCACTCTAGCCTGGGTGACAGAGTGAGACTCTGTCTCAAAAAAAGAAAAAACAGTGCTACCATGCACTCAAAAATCAACAAAAAGGTAAAAAGGTACTGGTCCAAGGTACTGAGTAAATGATTACAGTGGCCAGGTGGCTTTAGTAAGCTAACAGTGCTAGGCAGAACTCTTAGTTAACTAATCTTTTTTGGCTGTTTATCTGGCCTTACCCTCTGCTGTTTCTTTCCAGTCTTTGCTCTCTCTGGGACTCAAAGTGTAAGTGCCTTTGCATTATGGTGTAGGGGAAAAGCAAACAAAAATGCTGCTTTGGAGGAATTAGAGAAGTTCTGTTCTATGAGACTCTCTATGCCCTCAAACACTGTTTTACTGCCTCTGCTCCTTCCCATCATCCACCCCCAAATATTCTGGGTTTGCTGCCTTGGTCTGACAACTAGTGGATGCATAAGTACTATTGACCCTGTAGGCAATCACTTAGGTCTTCTTTATCTTCACCACCACTGTGTCCCTGGGGCCTAACGTGTGGGTCACTATATTTTGGCCCTCAGTAAAAATTTGTCAAGGGAATGAATCAATAAATGCAGGCTGAAAATAAGCACCTGTTTGAGAATGGTTGACATAGATTCGTGATCCATAAGTGAATGTTATGGAAAGCATAGGAAGTTGAAGTTTATCTCTAAACTTTTCAACTTGACTTCCTGGAGGGCAACAGAGCTTTCCTACAAACTGTCTAGTGCTTTGCAGAGACAAAATAGACTAGTTCAGTTTAGAAAAATGGTGCATCAGTCACCTTTGACAGAGGCGCTGCTGCAATTCATAAGCAATAGTTATCAGGCAGAAGTATTTGCTTGCAAGTTCCTTTATTGTTTCTTACAGCATAGGGAAACTGTTTTGTGGGCGATCAGGATAGCAGGATCTGTGAGAGGAGAGTTCATGAACACTGACTCAGACAGACAGTGGGTGGGGGAGGAAGAAAAGGCTGCACACTGATTTTAAAAAAGAAGAGGAAAATGTCTGCTGGCTTTTATTCATGCCTTCAACAGAAGTAGCTGAGCACTTAGAAACTTAACCAATACAAGGCCAATCTGTAGGAAGAACCTGGGAAGGGTCATTCAGGGTCACGGGCACTTCCTACAAAGTGCTATCTCAAGGTGGAAGGCCCTGAGAACGATGAGACCCAGGATAATCAGAGTAATAAGGCTTACCTTTGTTTAGTGCTTTCCGCCGTACAAAATGGTTTTGAATGTTATCTTACCCAGGGATAACCTTTAAGTGCGTGCACCAGTGGAGCCCATCATCGACTCTACAATGCTCCTATAAATGTAGATGGAGAGGTTTTCCAGCACACATCTGTCTCCTTGCTGTGAGCAGTGTCCAGTGAACACAGAGTTCCAGAGGGTGGTGACTCAAGACTTTTGGCCAGAAGCTGGACTGGAACAGGAACTCTGTAAAGCATGTCCCATTTCTCTGCCTGTGTACACCACCCTTTCAGGTTCCCAAGAGAGATATTTGCATTCCATATCCTTGACCTTTACTCACTACAGTGATGGCATCTTCAGCCCACCCAGCCTGAACTGTACTCCCATTTCCTCCTTCTTACTGGGCACCACCCAATTTTCTTTTTAGGACACTCCCATCACCTTCTTTCTTCTCCCCCTATTATCACTTGTCTCTCAAGTCCTGTTGATTTCTTGCATGCTAATTAGTTATGTCACTTGCTGATTAGTTGTGTCACTAATTGTAAAACACTGCCCACCTGATTCTATTGAGATTAGATTTTTTTTTTGTTTGTTTGAGACACAGTCTCACTCTACCGACGCCTCGGTAGAATGCCATGGCGTCATTGCTCACAGCAACCTCAAACTCTTGGGCTCAAGTGATTTTTGTTGCCTCAGCCTCCCAAGTAGCTGGGACTATAGGCTCCCACCACAATGCCCAGCTACTTTTAGGGAGGGGTCTCACTTTTGCTTAGGTTAGTCTTGAGTGAGCTCAGGCAATCCACCCACCTCTGCCTGCCAAAGTGCTAGGATTACAGGCATGAGCCACTGTGCCTGACCTTAGAAATGTTTTTAAAATCTTTGTTTCTCTTCTGAGTACCATGATTCAGGATCAGATATACTCTGGGGCAGAGGTATTCAAACTTTGGAGTGCTTTCTTACATCAGAGGCGACTTCAACCTGCTGGTGAAGGGGCCCCACCCGAGATCTTCTGAGCTCAAGTCAGACCTCCTGCACCTATGTTTTTAACACACTCCCTGGGGAACACTGAAGAGTCCAAAGCTTGAGAGTCAATGTCATAGTATCTGATCTGTTCAAGAAAAACAACATGATTGCAACAGTGACCTTAACACTTTATTTACTCCTTTTTTGCTAAACTCTTCTGACCCAATACCCATATCTTTCCTACTACCTATTAAATTATCATGGTCCGAGTGTTAGTCCCTTTCCTCTCCTGAAATTACAACCAATTGAAAAATACATGCAGGATTCAAAATACTGTCTTCATTATTCATAGAGCTGATTGGAGAACACAGCTTTGATTCTGCTGTTAGTTGGGCAAATAATATTCCCTCACCAGTCTCCTAAGTGCAGGCATAGTTAAATAGTCACTTAGCATAGGCAGACAACCACAGGCCCCTTAACTCAAGACAGAGCAGGAAGGAATGCATGAGGCCAGAATGCAGGCCACTAAGGAAGGAGGAGGAGGAGGAAAGAGAGAGACAGGAGGAGAAAGAAAGAAAAGGAAAGAAAAGGGTAGGGTAGAAAGAAGAGGGAAAGAAAAAAGGCTGCACACTCAGTCCATTTCTTTTCAGTTCACGGATCAGAAAAATTACTCCTGGCTCGGCGCCTGTGGCTCAAGCAGCTAAGGCGCCAGCCTCATACACCTAAGGTGGCGGGTTTGAATCCCTAGCCCGGGCCCGCCAAACAACAATGATGGCTGCAACCAAAAAATGGCCGGGCGTTGTGGCGGGCGCCTGTAGTCCCAGCTACTTAGGAGGCTGAGGCAGGAGACTCGCTTGAGCCCAAGAGTTGGAGGTTGCTATGAGCTGTGATGCCATGGCACTCTACCCAGGGGGATAGCTTGAGACCCCGCCTCAAAAAAAAAAAAAAACTTACTCCCAAGCACAAAACCACTTGACTCAGATTTTCTTCCTTCCTTTCTCTTTCTTTCTTCCTTTCTCTCTCTCTCTCTCAATAGAATCTCACTTTTTTTTTTACCTGGGGCAAGAGTGCATGGGTCATCATAGCTCACAGCAACCTAAGACTCCTGGGCTCAAGTGACCCTTCTGTCAGCCTCCGAGAGTAGCCAGTGCTAACAGGTGCCCACCACCACACATGGCCAATTTTTCTATTTTTTTTTGCAGAGACAGGATCTCGCTTTTTCTCAGGCTGATCTTAAAACCTCTGGCCTTGGCTCAGCGCCTGTGGCTAAAGTGGCTAAGGCGACAGCCACATATACCTAAGGTGGTGGGTTCGAATCCAGCCTGGGCTCGCCAAAACAATGATGGCTGCAACCAAAAAATAGCCGGGCATTGTGGCGGGTGCCTGTGGTCCCAGTTACTTGGGAGGCTGAGGCAGGAGACTCGCTTGAGCCCAGGCATTGGAGGTTGCTGTGAGCTGTGATGCCACAGCACTCTACCCAGGGGGAATAGCTTGAGGCTCTGTCTCAAAAAAAAAAAGAAAAGAAAAAAAAACCCTCTGGCCTCAAGGGATCTTCCTACCTTGGCAGCCCAGAGTGCTAGGATTACAGAAGTTAGAGAAGAAGAAAAGGCAAACCTCTTTTAAAATGAAGCCATTTGGTTCGGCGCCTGTGGCTCAAGTGGCTAAGGCGCCAACCATATACACCTAAGGTGGTGGGTTTGAATCCAGCCCAGGCCCGCCAAAAACAATAATGACGACTGCAACCAAAAAATAGCCAGGTGTTGTGGCGGGCGCCTGTGGTCCCAGCTACTTGGGAGGCTGAGGCAGGAGACTCACTTGAGCCCAGGAGTTGGAGGTTGCTGTGAGCTGTGATGCCATAGCACTCCACCCAGGGGGACAGCTTGAGGCTCTGTCTCAAAAAAAAAAAAATGAAGCCATTCAATGCTAATTCCAAAGTTGTAGAATTTTGTCTGTTTGGTCATTTTACTAGCAAGGATTTAAAATACTTCTATAGGCCATGTTAACAGGCCGTGTTAACTTATTTGCTGGTATTTCAAGTTTGTATTTCTGGAAATTATAGCTTTAAACTTGTTGGCACTGAACTCTGAAGTTATGAAACAA
>CAUYQV010044702.1:0-14463 GCA_963574575.1 Galagoides demidoff | reverse complement strand
ATACTTTTTCTTCCATTCTTGTGATACTTTGCTAAGAAGAACATTTTCCAGCTCCATCCATGTGAACATGAAGGATGTAAAGTCTCCATCTTTCTTTATGGCTGCATAGTATTCCATGGTGTACATATACCACAGTTTGTTGATTCATTCATGGATTGATGGGCACTTGGGATTCTTCCATGATTCATTCCCTTTTTCTAGCCAGAGATTCATCTATTGCATGGTCCAGTAATCCCTACTGGTGGACACTGGAGTGGTTTCTAGCTTTCTACTATTACAAATGGTGCTACTATGAATAGTTTATGATACATTGTGTCTTATTTTTGCTTGTGCTATCTTTGGGATAGATTTCTAGAAGTGAGATTTCAGGGGCAAAGGGAATATATATTTATAGCAAAATTATATACATATATAAAATTGCCCAATTTCCCTACCGTAGGGCTTGCACCATTTTGCTTTCCCACAGTCTTGGCAACAGAGTATATTGCCAAACGTTTGGATTTTTGCCAATCTGACAGATAAGAAGTGGTATCTTGGTTAAGTTTTAACTGGCATTTCTCTGATTTTGTACAAAGTGAAACATTTTTTCATGTTTAAATTCTGATTGACTTTTGGGTCTAGCAAAGGACCTGGCACAGAGGAAGCTGTTAGGAAACATTTCTAGGATGAAGGATGGAGGGAACAGAGGAACAAATAAATGAGGAAATGGAGTTTTGAAGAAGGTTGCTGACTGGCCCAAGGCCATGTGTCCGGTGATCCCTAGAACTGGAACTAGAATTAATCTTTTTTTCTGTGTCTAATTAATTTTTTTCTGATGATAAAATGAATGAAAGTTCATAGCAGAAAGCTTGGAAAGCAGAGGAAAGTATAAATATAAGAAAAATTTATATCTTTCTACCCCAAGTTGGACTTTATTTTAGCATTTTTATATGCTTTCTCCCAGATTTTATGCATTTTTTCTATAGTAATCATACTACATATATGGTTTTATATTCTGTTCTTTTTCACATTAAATTTTTCCAAGTTAATGACTCTTTACAAACATATTTTAATAGCCATACAATATGGCTTGGTGCCTATAGCTCAGTGGCTACGGTGCCAGCTGCATACACCTGAGTGGGTGGGTTCAAATCCAGCCTGGGCCAACTACAACCAAAAAATAGCCAGGCATTGTGGCAGGTGCCTGTAGTCCCAGCTACTTGGGAGGCTGAGGCAAGAGAATTGCTTAAGCCCAAGAATTTGAGGTTGCTGTGAGCTGTGATGCCACAGCACTCTACTGAGGGTGATATAGTAAGACTCTGTCTCAGAAAAAAAAAATAGCTATACAATATTTCACTATCTGAATATACATTAATGTATTCACCCTTTCTGTTACTGCTAGGCTTCTAGATTATTTCCAGATTTTTGTTCTTATGAATAAATTCTGCCATGTTCATCCTTGTTCACATTTTGGACTTTTTCCCCTTAGGACTAATTCCTGGAAGTGGAGCTCCTGGAATCTCAGCACTGATCTCCAAGTTTGGGGTTTTTCTTGGCCACGCTTAGAGGGGACTGTTGTTCAGCCTTGCCCCTGTGATATTGCAGAGCCCAGTCCTGGACTGCTTCTTAGAGTCCATGATCTCCAGTAGATGCTACGTGCACCCAAGTCGGATCAGAGGATGGGTGGAGCTGGACACGTGGAGCCCACCCAGGATGAAGAATCAGAACTCCCCACCATTCATCTCCATGCTCACTGCCTTCCCTGGGCTATGGATAGATAACCTGGAAAGTGCTCATGGGCAAGGTCAAACCTGGTGGAGCGTGCAGAGCCGGTGGGCCTGCTGAGCAGTGGTCTGTGCTTCCTGTGCACTCCTGGTGCAGTGGAGCAGGTGCTGAGGTCAGATCCTCCCACCCTGTGAAGGGTTCCATGATAGACTCAGACATTGGGCCATTCACAGGAAAAGCTGGGACAGCTGAAAGCTCCCTGGGGGGTGGGCAGGGACAATTGGGTTTAGTAGTAGGGAGGTCTTACTCAGCAGACGAGGTGGCCAATCACAAGGGGACCTCCAAGCCAGCTTTGGGACCCTGAATCTTATCCTCGAGTCCAGGAAGCAGGGGAATGACAGAGTGGGGTCTGCAGTAAAGGCAGTCCCTCTGCAGCTGTTGTCAGGAGCAGGATTGTAGATGGGAACTGGACAAGCTTAGGAAGACGCTGACACCCTGTCAAGAAACTGCAATGCCTGAGAGATGGAAAAGGAGGATGAAGACAAGAAACACTGGGGACACTGAGGATGCTCAAAACATGGGAAGTGATTCAATTCAATCTATGACCTTCTCGTGGCGGGTAGAGAGCACTGGAGTGGGACTTGAGATACCTACCAGCTCTGTGTGACCTGGGACCATCTCTTGCCTATATCTGGGTCTCAGCTTCCACTTTAGTACACCAAGGAGACTGTACTAGGACTTCTCCAAGGGTCCCTATGTTTTGAGAACTCTGTGATCTTAAGGCTATAAAGTAGCCGAGGTCCTCAGAGGAAAAAGGAGGGGAACAAGCAGAGACCAAGTAGAGGGAGTAGCCAGGGCTGGGGGCTCAGGGTCCCGCCCTCTGTCTTCCTGCCCCATCAATCTTGAAACATTAATGCCGGCAGGATGACCTGGACCCAGGCCAGAGGCCAGCTGTGAGGAGGGAGGAATTGTCTCTGGCTCCAGCAACACAGAGGAAAGAATGCAGAGCTTCCAAAAAGCCACGAACAAGTTGTCAGTTCTGGAAAAGTGCCCGGGGTTTTGCAACCGCCCTCCCATGAGCCCCTGTGGGGGAGGGCAGGCTTGCTCCCCACTCTGTGAATCAGAGGCTGGGAGATGAGGGGCGCGAGGATGGCTTTAATTGCAAGTAGCAGACCCTGCCTCCTGCGGGCTAACTGAAACCAGGGAACGCATGATCTCACACCACTGCATGTCCAGAGCAGCTCCTCTGTCAAGAACACAGGCTTTTCTACTGTCTCTAGTCCTTGGCTGGCTCCTCTCAGGGCCTCATGGTGACTGTCACCCTTCTCGAGTTTGAAAGATGCTGCCGGTGGCAGTGGGGGCTCCATGCTTACATGTGAATGTCCAGCAGCAGAGAGTGAGAGGGGACTTCTCTCCCAGCCTGGACATTAAGTGCTTTCCTTTGGTCTGACTGGGATGACTTGGGTTATGTTTCTAGCCAGTGACATTCTCTCTGGGAAGGCCATGTGCTAACTGGCTTAGATTAATTGGGATCTAGTGCTAAATCTGGCAGGGAGTATATCCCAACAGAACTGGGTTCTGTAAAGAAGGAAGAGAAGACCAATTGCTGGGCCAGAAACCAGTGTGTCCACACAATGATGAGCCTCTGATCCCCCTTGGCATACATGATCCCTGGGCTCAGCAGGACAAGGCCTTGCCTCCATCACCCATGAGGACTCTGAGGCACAGAGAAGTAGAGTAACTCATGTGGCTCACACAGTGGGTGAATGGCAGAGCCTGAACTGAGACGAATAAACACTGAACAAACAGAGCAGACCCCAAGCTGCCAGCTCAAGCCCCTGACCCCAAGCCCTCAGGGAGGGGCTGCTGCCTCTGCTGGGCTCCCACAGCCCTGCCCACCAGCAGCCGTGTCTCAGACAGCTCCCTAGCCTGTGCATGCATGGACTCATTTATCACACCAGGCTTCCCACAAAGCTGCCTGGGCCTGGCCCAGTAGGATCCTAGGCCAGGGACATGGTGTTTAAATCCTGGCTTTGAGTTTCTATGGCCTCTGCTGTGACATGGGATTCTGTACCCCACCTTTGGTGCCTCTGGGCATAATTGTTGAGAGATCAAAAGCAATGAAAAGATGGTGCTAACTGTGAAGTGCTGTGAAACCATCAGGCTTCCCTTCTCTTGTAGAAAAAGGCTCATTCTATGGACCTAGTCTCCACTGAGCACTGGGGGACCACAGAGAACAAGTGGCTAGAGGTACCAGTAAGACAGCCCGGCATGGATTCATTCAACTGCAAATGCATAGTTTAAATTTACCAATGAAGAGATGAAAAGTCATATCAGAGATGGGTGGTGAGCTGCTCAGGGTCACACAGGACTAGAACCCAGCCTCCCCCCCCCCCCCCCCGGGCTCAGCCCTGTCCCTTTGCACAGCAGGGTTGAGTGAGGACCATTCCCTGGCTTGGGGTGGGGTGATGCAGCTGCAACACAGCCCGTGCCCTCCAGCACGTACCCAAGTTCTCGGGGGCCATTCTTCAGGGGTTCACTGAGGCGAGGCCACACTTCCCCTCGGGTGGCTTCCTGTTTTGGCTAAACAATGACTCTTGGAGGGACCTGGTGCCAGCTGGCTGCAGCTGTTGCCAAAGCCTAACTTCTTGTATGCAGAAAGAGGAGAGACGCTGGTCCTGGGCACATGCCGTTGTCTCCCAGGCCAGATGTTACCTTTGGGCCCCAGGGATCCAGTTATTTCTTCATGTACTGATCACACAGAAGCACCTTCTGTTTGTCAGGCACTGTTCGGGCACCCAGACACAGAGATACTTAAGACAAGAGTTTAGCAATTCTGCAAACATTTTTCCTGCACCCACAGGGAGTGGGAATTGTACTAGGTTTGAATGAAACAGATGTGAACAAGGCACATCCTCTAAACTCACTGACTGATTCATCTGCTTATCCTCCCATTGCCTTGTAGAGACTCAGTTTGCCGCCAATCATTTACATGTTCAGGTGAATTAGTATAAGCAGCTCCCATTCTCTCTCTCTCTCTCTTTTTAATTGAGACAGAGTCTCACCCTCTCACCCTGGGTAGAGCACCCTGGCATCACAGCTCACAGCAACTTCAAACTCTTGGGCTCAAGCAACTATCCTGCCTGAGCCTTCCAAGTAGCAGAGATTACAGGTACCCACCACAGTGCCCATTTCTTTTATTTTTAGTAGAGACAGGGTCTTGCACTCCACTCACGTCAGCTTCCCAGAGCGCTAGGATTATAGGCGTAAGCCACCATGCTGGCCGCAGTTCCCATTCTGAAGGGAGCTGGGTAATAACATTGGAGATAAAATATTTTATGATGACTTTTTTTTTTTTTTGAGACAGCGTCTCACTATGTCACCCTTGGTAGAGTGCCATGACGTCACAGCTCACAGCAACCTCAAACTTCTGGGCTTAAGCAATTCTCTTGCCTCAGCCTCCCAATAGCTGGGACTACCACAATGCCCGGCTATTTTTTGTTGCAGTAGTCATTGTTGTTTAGTTGGCCTGGGCCAGGTTTGAACCTGCCAGCCTCAGTGTACGTGGCTGACACTGTAACCACTGTGCTATGGGCGCTGAGTCATAATGTTAATATTATTTAATCAACCTTTATTGTTTGCAAACAGATTGAAACTTTACTTAACTAGGATAATCTTACTTCATAAGGAACAACATAACAGTCTTGTGTAGACAATGTAGAGATTCTTATACCATTGTTGATCTAATGTTGTTCAGCTATAAGAATTCTTTCTTTTTTTTTGTTAGAGACAAAGTGTCACTTGGTCATCCAAGCCAGAGTGCAATCATAGCTCATTTTAGCCTTCTGCTGTCATGGAATTCTTCTGCTTCAGCTTCTCAAGTAGCTAAGACAACAGGTACATACCATTCTTCCAGGCTTATTTTTTAAGTTTTTGTAAAGATGGTGGTGTGTGACTATATTGCACAGTTGGTCTTAAAATTCTGGGCTCAAGTGATCCTCTGCCTTAGCCTCCCAAAGTGATGGGATTACAGGCATGAGCTACCATACTTGTCCTGCAAGAATTCTTTATATATTTTGAATAGTAGAATCTTATCAGATATATCATTTGCAAATATTTTTTCCCATTCTATGGGTTATCTTTTCATTTTAATTTCGAGGAAATACAATTCATCTATTTTTTTCTTTTTTTTGCTGTGTGTTTGCTAAATCTAGGTCATGAAAATTTACTTGTATATGTTATTCTGAAAGTCTTATCATTTTAATGCTTATATTTAGGTCTTTGATCCATTTTGAGTAAACTCTTATATACAGTGTGAGGTAGGGGTCCAACTTTATTCTTTTTCAGGAGGAAATTCATTTCTCCTAATACCATTTGTTGTTCTTCTTTTGCCATTGAATGGTCTGGGCATGCGCTGATTTTTTTTCTCTCCAATTTTTATTTATTGTGGTAAAGTATAAATAACATCAAATTTACTGTCTTAAACTGTAAGTATACAGTTCATTAATGTTCAACTATCACAACTATCCATCTCCAGTATCTTTTCACCTTATAAACTGAAACTCTGCATCCACTAGGCAGTACATTTCATCTGTATCCATTAGGCAATACATTTAAATTCCACCCCTTCCAGCTCCTGTCAACCATTATTCTTTCTACTTTCTATCTCTATGAATTTTGCTACACTAGGTATCTCATGCAATATTTGTCTTTTTGTAACTGGCTTATTTCACTTATCATAATGTGCTTAAAATTCTTTCATGCTTTACCACTCATCAAGCTAGGGTGAACCTCTGATTTACCATTGTACACATACAGGATTTTGTTCTGAAACCTTGAGGCTGGTAAACACTATTTCATATTCCTGCCATCCTACAGGTCATTATCTCCCCTTTGGTGTTCTCACCTGAGCCTCTTCTCCCATTACCCTGTCTTCCACTTTTTCTCTTTCAACTCTTTCCATTCCTTATTTGATTTTCTAGTTTGCTACATCCTCATTCTCTTCATAGAATTCTTGTTTTGTCTCCTTATCTTAACAGAGGAAGAAAGATTTTCATCAAGTTTTCTTCAAAATATTCTTTAGCCTTTAGAAGTCTGTAAGATATTCATCTCATCAAGGCTGAGTTCAACTTCTCTCAACATACTATTTTTTTCTTGCCTGATTAGATATCCTATGGTTTCACATTTTGAAATACAGAAAGAATTCTTCCGATTTTTTAGAAGAGAAAACATGCATAAAGACTTCCTAATGAATACTGGGACATGGTAATGTTTACTTGTTAAATAGAACCTTCATCTATCCTTGGTTCATGAGGGAGACAGATAAGAAATACACTCGGCAGAAGTTAAGAATTAAAAATTTACTCACAAAAATCTGGAGTTGCATCACAATCAATGTTATTAGATTGGCTGGCATGCTTTCAAAGTTCATCTGGAATATGAATGCATCTTGGAAAGGGCTTAACACTTAAGGTAAATGTTACCTATATATTGTACATGTTTTATAATATATACATACACATAGACACACATACTAAACAGTAAATTGCTGTCTTTCGTGATTATTGAATGTCCACTCTGATTAATGAAATGCTCTGGTTTTAAGTTATTTTATAATATAACTTAAATTACTAATTAAAAATAAAGCACAGGTATTATACATTAAAATACATGTATGAAGAAAAAAGGAGTTTCAGGGCTTCATTTATTTTTTTGAGACCATCTCACTATGTTGCCCTTGGTAGAGTACTGTGGCGTTGCAGCTCACAGCAACCTCAAACTCTTGGGCTTAAGTGATTCTCTTGCTTCAGCCTCCCAAGTAGCTGGGACTACAGGTGCCCGCCACAATGCCTTTTTTTGTTGTAGTTGTCATTGTTGTCTGGCAGGCCTGGGCTGGGTTCAAACCCACCCACCCTGGTGTATGTGGCCAGCACCCTAGCCACTGAGCTATAGGTGCTGAGCCCCTCAAACATTTATTGAGAGTGAGTTACTAAGTACAAAGAACTGAACTTAGAGTTGGGAGAGACACAGATATTTGAGATGCAATTCTTGTCTTTTAGAAGGCATAGTGGCTATTATAGAGTTCCAATTAACTAAGTGCATAAGTGATCACGAATAGTCAGTGTTACACTTATTTTACTTTCGTTTTTCCATTCTCATAAAACTCTACTATCTGCTTTTTATTTCTCTTTAAATCTTTCTTAATTATATGAACTATCTGTGTTTCAAAATCAGCCTATAGTGCCTGGATAGAATGCTTTGCCACTAGCAGCATCCATCATTTATTTGATGCACTGAGATAAACAGTTTGTCCAATTTTAATTCTTGTGTGGTTAGCAATCAGCTGAATTAGAAACTGAGAGACACATTTAGAGACTACTGCTGAATGCTGCAGCTGCAAGAATCTCTTTAAAAAACATAAAATCTGTTACATAAATTATGTACTCTTTAAACTCTCTTCCATGTTCATTTATACAACTGATCACTGAAACTGCTTTAGAAATATGTGTATCAAATATTTAGCATATTTTTAAAGCCTCCTTAATAACATCACTAATAAGTGGATGCAATTTTGTGTTTATTTACTACAAACACCTATGAATATCAGATAACCTAATTACAGTCATCAACATTACCTTTGATTCATTCCAGTGGAAATGTTCTTTCTCACTGCATTCATATTGTTTGGTGCATAAGCATGGAAAACAGCAGGTTGTTTCCCACGATCATAGATTTTAAATATTTACTTGCTAGTGCTGCATAATTTAGCACATTGGAGCTGGAAAGCAGTTTGTAGGGTAACTGATTCCATGACGGAGTTACAGAATATAATTTTCTTCTGTGACTGCTACCTGAAGCTGCAAAAATGAAAAGCATTCTACTCTTTCCCTCCTACCAATGAAAACTTGTCATGACAAATCCAACAATTTAATTTTGGGTAATTATCTACTTATTTTCACAATCCAAGCACTGTTTCTCATGACCTGTTAATGAATAATATCAAAAATAAAACATACTCATTCATGTAATACAAGTGTTTATGCACGTTTTCTCTTCTAAAAAGTCATAAGAGTTCTTCCTGTATTTCAAAATAGTAAACCATATGATATCTAATCAGGCAAGAAAACAACTATTTTGTTTTCTCACCATAATAAGTGTTGCATTTGTCATCGTGTTATACCTTTTGTTTGATTGGTTATTTGGTTCCCTCACCACATGAATAGAAAATAAATAGCGATAACACCTGTTTTTGTGAGAATAATATCATAATAAAACATTTCAAACCACTAAACACGTCACAAAGTTGAACAACTTGCATCCTGGAAGGCTTTCATTCCCTTGTGGTTCCATAGACTGGTAGTACAGACTTTTAGCCTTTCAGTATAATTTCCTATACAATTCGGGAACATGTCTGGTATTTCTTGCTCCAAAAAACTCTGCAGCACTGCAAAACGACATAGCATTACATTTTGCAATAATTTAGTAATTCTCTTGACCTCCGGGAGTGAAGATAACGCATATAATGTGCATTTCGTAAAAAGTCTCCTCAGACAGTCCTGTTTTGATCCTTGAAAATAATGTGAAAGCAGAAAGCTGCACACATCCCTTGATCTTTTATAAGTAACTCACAATCCTGCCTACAGCTTGGCTCGGAATACCTTCCTAACCGGTAAGAAGACACAGCCAAGGTCTGAGGTCTAGCGGGTCTGGGGCGCGGGACGAGCGTCGCAGTGCATGCTGGATCTTGTAGTCCTCGCGCCCGAGGCAAGGGCGTGTCTCGCGTGGCATGCTGGGAGTTGAAGTCCAACCGTTCAATAGGCACTGTGGTTAATCTGAGAGTCTCTGACTGCAGATGGATACTTTCTCTCCGTTCTGCATTTGCCGCATTGATGGGTGAGGGGAAGGGCGGAGAATGGGTGTGAAAGCAGGCTGGATGGAGTTAGCGCAGCAGAGGCCAGCTGGCCGTCGTGCTCGGGGCCGCCCACCGACGGGCTGTGGTGCCCCGGAAGTAGCTCCGGAGCGCTTTGGGGGCGGGCGTTGGCCGCGGCTACGGTGGCCGCAGAGGGAGGGGATACCTGTAGCTCGGGCGCCGAGCTGGCCGCGGCTGCGGCTGTGAGGGCTGCTTAGGCGCTGGCTGCTGTTGGAGCTGGAGCTTTCCGGGGTTGGTGGCTCCCGCGCATTCTTGTAGTTCTTCAGTCTTTCTGTTTCGGTGAGGGATCGACTCGAGGCTAGCGGAGTCGAAGAGGTCGCGACTTAGGGTCTCTTGTCCCGGAATGACCGGGTTTCTGGAGGGGCCCTGCCCTCGGGGAGGACCTTCTGGCCAGCCATCTGGGTTCCCAGAGGGTTTGGGCGCCTCCCTCGTCTCCTTTCTAGTGTCATTTGTCTTCTGACTCCTCTTCGCCCCATCCTGGGCTCCAGGGATAACCGTAAGCCTGACTGTGGGCAGCTTTCCCTCTTTCCTTGTTTTTTTCTTAGGTGTTCCAAAGCATGACCTCTGTCCTCTGAGCTCGCGCCCCCGTTTGACTCCTTCCCCAGGCTGGTGCTGTTGGGCCTGTCTCTCATTTAAAAAAGAAAAGACAAGGGTTCCAAGATCTCAGTCTACCTCGTTCCTCGCCCCTTTCTTCCTTTTTGGTCTTTGTTAGGGGTCCAAACCATAACAAACTAGCTTGTATATTATTAATGCCTTTCTATCCGAATGTTCATGTTCATTCACTTTATTTGGTTTTTGCTCACTTTCAACCTTCCACCTGATCCACAGCTAAGGCTTTTTGAGGTCAGAGGTTTAGAATACATTTATTCATGTGATGACCACGAATATTAGGGGGCCCCCCCCCCCCCCCCCCCCCGTCAGCTCAGCAGCATTCTCCTTACTGAGTTTATATTTTGTCATGATTTCTTTGGCTTACATTTTCATTTTCTTCTGATTGTTTTTCCACATAGGATTCACTCTTGCTGTACAGTTAGAAGAGAATACCTCGACTTAACAGCTCTTTGTATCTGGATTAGGAATTTTACGCCTGGGACCAAATATCCCCAGTGATATTTTTGCAATGATTTTGTGTCATTTGATGGCGGATAGACACAGGGAAGTGGTCTTTCCTTCTTGTTTGTTTGTGATTTGTAATTAGATTATGAGTCATCGAAAGTACTTGGAGGGCTTGGAAAGGCTTTGAAAAGTAAAAGTTTATGTACTGTCTTAGTTTTAAATTCATAAAGCTTCAAAGTACTGAGATTATCATACTTTTCTAGTATGTTTCTAGACAAAGTACTAAGATTATCATACTTTTCTAAGCAGTCAGATGTAATCTGTATATGTTGGGAAAATATAAATCTTAATACTTGCTCAGTGTCATATTGGGATTATTCCTAATTAATCTGGAATGGTTTCAGCCATGCTTGAGATTTGGGGCTAAAAATGTAATATTTCACAATTCATGGAATTCTTTATTGAAGAGATGGTATGGAGGTGGACATTACTCAACTTCTACTATTTTTCTGATATTTTATTCATTTAGAAGGCACTAATTGAATACTTCTTACTACATAATTGTTGGCACAAAATCATCAAAATATCTTCTTGTCCTCTTTAAAGCATCCTCTCAGTGAGATATTGAGTGTTATTTAGTATTATTTACATTTAGCAGATGAAGAAACTGAAGCTCAATGAGTTTTAATCTTCGAGTGGAGTTCTTTTTGACTCTTCCCACTGTACCACGGCTGCAAAGATTTGTTGTCTGCAGTAAAATATGTATATAAAACAAAGATTTGTTCTGTGCAGTCATATGTATTAATTGAACAGACACTTGCTGAGCAGCCACCCTTCTGGGCCATGGTGATATAGTAGTGAATAAATACAGTCGCTTTGTAGGTGCTGGGACCTAGGGAACAAAAGAGACAACAAAAATCCCTGTGCTTAGGGAGCCATGTCCTCTAGCAGAATGTTTAACATGTTAACCTGGTTTCAGAAGCAGAAAGTGTAGCCAACATGTGTTAGATTTTGTTTTTCAGTGTTAAAATTTAGAAGAGAGATTAGCTAGGCAAGATTTTATGAAGATGAGATTTAATCTGGGATTTAAGTAATGGTTAGGGATTTGGTAGGAAGAAATTGGGAGGGAGGTAATTCTAGACTGATGCATAACAAATGAACAAATTCCGAAGGGTGAATTGTAAGGGAGAGAAATTGGAGGGAAGGACAGGTAACTGGATTGCTGTGTAGTTTCATGGGCTTTTTGCATATAGTACATACACAGGATATTTGAAAAATCATGTCTAAATGCATGAAGCTTGAGCACAGATGTGAGTTAATGAGGAATTAGGTAGATAATCGAGAGCCATTATGTTGGGAATGGAAGAAAGAAACGGATGTGAGAGCTGTTGATGAAAGGACCAGTAGGATTTTTAAATTCTTAAATGTTGGGAATGGGGTGCTATCTGTGGGAGAAGGGAGGCCAGAATACCAGGTCTGAACCGAGGGGACTGGGTAAGTTGTAGATGCACTTGTTTTTTCAAATCATGAGATTTAAAAAAAAAATTCCAGGATGCATCATTATTTCATGAATCCCTAAGGAGAAAAAGTGTCAAATAGACCAAGATTGTCAATTGTAAAATGCGTGTCAGTTTCAGAGTTGAAATGTAAAAATCTGATGTACACTCTCTGTAATGGTTGGTGAGACTAATACCCGCTTTATTTTTATTTGGGGGGCTATTTATATATAAGTTTGTAATCTTTGACATGCATTCAATCATGTAGCATTTATTAATGAGGCACTCTTCTAAACCACAGTGATATGGTAGTGAATAAATACAGTCTCTACCCTTGGAATTTTCTGTGTAACGGGGGAGACAGACAGAAATCCAATTCTCAGTCGAATAAGTTTAAAGTTACCACTATGGTTAATGCTATTACAAAAGGGCTTGATTTTATACAAAGGAAGAAATGCTTATAGAGAGCCTGAGAGTTGGGATGGGAGAGGTCAGTTAGATTGTTGGAGTAGTGCAGATGAGAGATGATATTTTATCTTGGACAAGGTGGTGATGGACAGAAGTGGATAGATTCGAGAGATGTTCAGATGGAGGAACTGGGTGATGGATTAGCTATGGAAGGTGAAGGAGAGAAAGGTCTCATTGGCTGCCTCTGGGGTTTTGGCTTGTGTATCTGGATGGGTTGTGGGCAAGTCACTGAGAGAACATTGAAAGAGGAGTAGGTTTGGGGAACAGGTTTTATTTCTTAACATTTTTATTGTGGCACCAGTGTTTGAGATTAGTTTCTTAGTTATTGTTTCCTCTTTTGTGTCATTGTTTCAGTTTAGTATATTTGGGTAATGCTATGCCTGAAATACCTTTTTTTTTTTTTTTTTCTCAAATGAGCAGGTTTGCAGTTCTGGGTTAAAAACATCTGGAAATAAGTTGGTATCTGTTTTGAATCTATATGTAACATATTAAACCATATATGTGAACAGGTAGCTTAGTAATGCGGTTATATCTCATCTTTGGTTTTACTTGGGATTGGGCAGTAAATTAGGCATCTGGTTAAATTCTATCTTCATTAAGTTGGTACATATGTAATTGCAAATGTGCATTAGGGAAAAAAAGAGATGCTTTAGATTTTTCTTTGAAATGTCTTACTCATATAATTTTGATGAGTATTGATAGTTTATTGTTTGTTACTTTTTTAAAATTTCTGAATAATATGAGAATATAAATAATTAGACTGCAATGTTTGCATTTGTTAAGTAAAGTCCCTGTTTTACTTGTGTCCTGAAGTTTTACTTTTTTTTAAATTTTGAGACCTAGGCTCATTATGTTGCTGAGACTGGTCTTGAACTGTGACCTCAGTCATCCTCCCACTTTGACCTCCCAAAGTGCTAGGATTACAGGCATGAGCTACTGTGCCTGGCCTAAATTTTACATGTAATAATAAATCAGTAGAGTGGAAAGTGTAGAGCAAAGAGCATGGACTTTGGAATCAGGCTACCTGGATTCAGGGTCTGTTTTGGGATTTTTTTTGTTTTTGTTTTGTTTTAGTGACAGGGTCTTGCTCTGTCACTCAGGCTGAAGCCGCGGTACATTCATGGCTCACTACAGTCTCCAGCTGCTGGGTTTGAGTGAGGCAATCCTCTTGAGTTGCTAGGCAAGCATGCCTGGCTGTTTTCATGTTTTTTCCTTTTTAATTTTTTGCAGAGGTGGGGTCTTGATACATTGCCAAGGCTGGTTTCTTTTTTTTTTTTTATTATTATTAATTGATAGCTGTATACGTTAATGCAAACATGGGGTACATTGTACTGTTTTCATATACAATTTGAAATACTTTCAATAAATTTCATGTCATTTGCTTAGTCCAAGGCTGGTTTCAAACTCTTGGCCTCAAGCTATCTTCCCATCTCAGCCTCTAACACACTGGGATTCCAGGTGTGAGCCACTGAAACTAGTTTTCTTTTGCTAATTATTAGCACTGTGACCTTGTAGGGGTTATGTAACCTTCCCAAACTTAGGTTGATTTTTATTTATAAGATGAAGATAATAATAGTACCTGACTTCCAGAATTGGTTTTTTTTTTTTTTTTTTTTTTTTTGAGACGGAGCCTCAAGCTATCCCCCTGGGTAGAGTGCTATGGCATCCCAGCTCACAGCAACCTCCAACTCCTGGGCTCAAGCGAGTCTCCTGCCTCCGCCTCCCAAGTAGCTGGGACCACAGGCGCCCACCACAACGCCCGGCCATTTTTTGGTTGCAGCCATCATTGTTGTTTGGCGGGCCCGGGCT
>CAUYQV010044701.1:0-27218 GCA_963574575.1 Galagoides demidoff | reverse complement strand
CTCCAACTCCTGGGCTCAAGCGAGTCTCCTGCCTCAGCCTCCCAAGTAGCTGGGACCACAGGCGCCCGCCACAACGCCCGGCCATTTTTTGGTTGCAGCCATCATTGTTGTTTGGTGGGCCCGGGCTGGGGATTTGAACCCACCACCTTAGGTGTACGTGGCTGGCGCCTTAGCCGATTGAGCCACAGGCGCCGAGCCTAGTCTTTATTTCTTTATTTTTGGTTGAACGAACATTCTTAGTTAGGAAGAGCCAATGGCTTTAATAGTCCATTCTCTCTGTCTCTCTCTCTCTCACACACTCATACACACACTTACTTTTTTTTTTTTTTTGGTCTGAACATTCTAAAATTCTGTGTGAGCTAATCCAGACCAAATTGGCCTAAGTGTAAGATGAACTCTCTAGATAGGATAACTAGTAGAAGAAGTTCCTAAACTGTACTTGACTTCTAGAGGAAATTTAAGGATCTCTTAAGCCATTCTTGGGCTCAGGGATTTGGGATGAGTATACCTAATTTTCTAAAAAGTAATTGCTGGGCGGTGCCTGTGGCTCAGTGAGTAGGGCACTGGCCCCATATGCCGAGGGGGGTGGGTTCAAACCTGGCCCCGGCCAAACTGCAACAACAACAACAACAAAAATAGCCGGGCCTTGTGGTGGGCACCTGTATTCCCAGCTACTCGGAGGCTGAGGCAAGAGAATTATCTAAACCCAGGAGCTGGAGGTTGCTATGAGCTGTGATGCCATGGCACTCTACTGAGGGTGATAAAGTGAGACTCTGTCTCAAAAAAAAAAATTAATCACTGAACAGCAGAGGCTAGTTTCCACACTAGTTGGACATAGTGAAAAATATTTATTGCAGTCAACACTTATATAATGATTTATAGTTATGTGTTTTAACAGTTTCATTAAACCCTACAACCTGTGAGGTAAAGGGGTTGATGATATTCCCACAAGGATACTAAAGTTAGAAGATTAAATATCTTTCTCAAATATATTATCCCAAAGTCTTTTAACCAAAAATGATAACTTTAGCACAAAAGGGAATTTATTTGTTTGCATGACTGCATTGTACCCGACACAACTGAAGGGAGAAAGAGCTGCCAGGATCCAGGACCTCAGAGATTGGAAGAAAAACTTGAAATTACCAGAATGTTCTTTCCACTCATTCATCTTTATTTCTTCTTGTCTCTGCTTGGGTTCTTCTTATAGACAGGCTGTCTATATATATGGTGAGAAAGATAGTGGGTGGTAGCCCACTCATATACCCTTACAACTCATGATCAAAGTGAGGGCTACTTTTATTTCAAACACTTTGGGGTAAGGACTCCAATCTGCCTAGCTTAGGTCATGTGGCTTCTCTCTAAGCCAATCACTTTTCTAGGAGATGCAGTGCTGTGGTTGGGCCAGGCCTAGATCACGTGCCCATCCTTTTTTGTTGTTGTTGTTGATCCAGAGTGTCACTCTGTCGCCTTCAGTAAAGTGATGTGGTGTCATAGCTCACAGCAACCTCAAATTCTTGGGCTCAAGTGATTCTCTTGCCTCAGCCTCCCAAGTAGCTGGGACCAGGGGTGCCCATCACAATGACTGATATTTTTAGAGACGAGGTCTCACTCTGGCTCAGGCTGGTCTTAAACCTGTAAGCTTAGGCAATCTACGTGCCTCAGCCTCCCAGAGTGCTAGGATTACAGGCATAAGCCACTACGCCCAGCCTTCCGTGCCCATCCTTGAAGTCACATTGGGGTGAGAGGCACTGGGATTGCCAGCTTCACCAGAAAGACAAAGAGTGGGGAGAGGGTTCTCGATTGTGCTACTGGGCAAAAAAGAATGGGAAAGTGAGGGAGAGGGGTAAGACAAAAATCACAGCTACTGCATCCCAGTATACTGAAATTCTGGAAAGGCCAGTTGGCTCTTTCTAAAACACCATGGCAAGAGAGATGAGGAGAAACAAACCGGTTGAACACAGAGGAGAGTGTTTAAGAAATTTTAGGAGGTTATTTTAGAGCTTTTATTCCCGGTCTCTGAGAAGTCACAAAGAAGAGCTAGGCCTGGAGAAATGAAAAGTCTGCATACAACCTATAATTGAACAGTGGAAAATTGTCTTGAAAAGAGTTATATTTGTATTTGTATCCTTACATTAACCTGAAATTAGAAAAAAAAAAGTAAGAAAACGAAAAGAAAAAAAGTGGTATTTGGAAAACTAAGAGAGCAGCAGTTTTTAAACATTTTGATTTAAGGGGCCTTTTATACACTTAAAAAAATATTCAGTGCCCCAAACATCTTTTGTTTATGGATTATAGCTATGCATATTTATCAAATTGGAAATTAAAACTAAGCCATGTTCAAATATTTATTAGATGATTCAAAAATAAAAAAGAATCCATTGTGTGTTAAAATAGCATTTAAATGAAAGGTAATTATAATTTCTCCTGCTCCATCAAGGACATTCGGAAGCACAATGGCATTTTTGGGGACTTAGGCAATTCTCTTGCCTCAGCCTCTTGAGTATCTGGGACTACAGGCGCCTGCCACAATGCCTGACTATTTGTGTGTGTGTGTGTGTGTGTGTGTGTGTGTGTGTGTGTATTGGAGTTTGGTCGGGGCCAGGTTCGAACTTGCCACCCTTGGTATATGGGACCAGCTCCCTACTCACTGAGCCACAAGTGCTGCCCGACAATGGCATTTCTTTTTCTGCTAGTGTATGGTGATGAAGAATAAATTGACTAGGAGTATCATTTGGTTGCCTTGCCTAGATCCAGGCTGCATCACCAGCGGTTTTATCCACCACCGTTTTTTGACCATCAGTACAAATGTCAACACTCTAGAAAAGGCAAATAATGTTTTAGTATTATTATAGAAATAATGTTGACCTTTAACCCCCTAAAAGGGTCACAGGAACTCCCCGACATTTGTGGACTATGTGTTGAGAACCAGAACTGCTATAGTGGAGACTGTCATATAATCTGTTTGCCTATAAGGGCGAACATGAGGTACTAGTTAGCAATCAGCCCAGCTTTACATAAAGCAAATCATTCTGTGACATTTTGATTTCCTTCTTTGACAGAAAAATAGGGCAAGGAGTTAAGAGTCAAATAGTATCATTGTAATAAAATCACTTTGAAATTGTTTAAAAGCCTTATTAGATTTTCACAGCCATCAATGTCAAAAAGCATTTGTTAATCTTGCAATTCCCTAGAATTCATCCCTGCTGCTTCTAAGGATTTCTAATGTAAACTAGAATACGCTGATAGAATTCACCACGGGAATAAATATGTAAGAAAGCAGGTAGCAAAATAAAATTCAAGATCGCCTTTAAACAATCAAATTCGTATGTCAAATATTCAGTTCTAATCTATTTGTCACAGTCTTGTCTGTAATACCATCCTCAACAGCAGGTTATAAAGACTTGTCACTATGGACAGCATCCGCATGAGGGGTCACATCTGTCTGTGAACCCACACCCACAAAAGAGACCATCAGTGGCTCGTTACTATTTTGAAAGTCATGCCTGATATGTCATTTCACAGGCTGAGCCCCGGGTATAGTATATCAAATCCACCCATGATTCCAAAGGAAAAAAATCGATAAAACAAGTAATTTGTATGTAATTCTCATGTGGGCATCTGCTTAAATTGGGGCTTCATCCTGGGAAAAGGCAAGGTATTACTTTTACTTTTTTTTTTTTGCAGTTTTTGGCCATGGCTGGGTTTGAATCTGCCACCTCTGGCATATGCGAAATGCGGCCGGTGCCCTACACCTTTGAGCCACAGGCACTGCCCAAGGTATTACGTTTTTACAAATAGCCACTGGATAGTTTGAAGGCATAGACCTCTGGAGGTAGAGCTTTGTAATTATAGATTTGAATGTTTATTTGCTTGCTGTCTGCCTTTTTCATTCACTACAGTATCCACAGTGCCTTATGTAGAATAGTGTTCAGTAAATATTTGTTGAATGAATAGAGTTGATTGCTACCTTGGTTCTCCATGAGCTGACCCCTACCTATCTTTCTGGCCTGGTCTCCTACCGTGCTCCATCTGGTTCTCTGGATTTCAATCATAATGATCTTCTTCTTTTTTTTCTTTTTTTGCAGTTTTGGCTGGGGGCCAGGTTTGAACCCACCACCTCCAGTATATGGGGCTGGCACCCTACTCCTTGAGTCACAGGCACCGCCATTTTTAAAAATTATTTTTTATTGAATCATAACTTTGTACATTGATGCATTTATGGGGTTCAAGGTACTGCTTTGATATACAATGTGAAATGTTTACATTGAACTAACACATCCATCACAATTATATTCATTTCTTAATAGCTTTGAAATGTACCATTGCATCATTAGCTGAGGCTGAGGTCCCCCAAATACCCTCCCTCCTCCTATATCCCCCGTCCCCTCCCCTCCCTTCTCTCTCCTCTTCCCTTCTACTTTCTGGACTATAGTTATGTTTTGCCATTCATATGAGTGTCTAGGTGGTCATATATTGATTTCATAGTAGTATTGAGTACATTGGATACCTTTTTTTCCATTCTTGAGACACTTTACTAAGAAGAATATGTTATAGCTCCATCCAGGTAAACATAAAAGAGTGAAGTCTCCATCTTTTTATGGCTGCATAGTATTCCATGGTGTACATATACCACAATTTGTTAATCCATTCATGGGTCCATAGGCACTTGGGATGTTTCCATGTCTTGGCTATTAGGAATTGGGCTACAATAAACATTCTGGTGCAAATGTCTTTGTTGTAGAATAATTTTTGATCATCTGGGTATAGACCTAGTAGAGGAATTGCAGGATTGAATGGTAGGTCTACTTTTTAGTTCCTTGAGTGCTCTCCAAACTTCTTTCCAAAAAGAATGACCTAATTTTCATCTCTTGAAGGCAACATACTTTTTACTGTCAAAAAACCTATGCTTGTTTATTGAAGCTCAATTTACAATCACCAAAATGTGGAAAGAACCTAAATTCCCACCAATCTCAGGAATGGACTAATAAACTGTAGTATATGTATACCATGGAATACTATGCAGCCATTAAAAGAGGGAGTCTTTACATCTTTTATACTAACCTGGATTGAGTTGGAACACATTCTTCTTAGTAAAGCATCACAAGAATGGAGAAGCAAGAATCCAATGTAATCAATTCTAATATGAAGGCAATAGATGAGCTAATACAAGGTAGGGGTTAGGGGAAGGCAGGAGCAGGTAGAGGGGAGGCAGAATAGAGGGGATGAAGGGTCACCCTGTAAGGCACACCTCTTGAGAGTAGGACACAGTAACAAGAGGGACTTTACCTAACAAGTGCAATCAGTGTAACCTAATTCTTTATACCCTGAATGAATCCCAAACAGTAAAAAAGAAAGAAAAAAGAGCCTATGATGTTCCCTCTCCTTGGAATGGTCCCCTACTCTATTACCTAATAGAGTAATGCATTTGTCAGATCTTAGCTGCGTTAGGTTTGATTTCCTCAGGGAAGCCTTCCATGAGCTCCATGACTAGGGCAATCCTTCTCTTACTAGCTTTCATAGGACCCAGTATAGGTACAGGTGTTCACATTTCTTTGTGTGATTATGTGACTGAGGCTTGCCCCTATTCTTACATGATTAGATAAATGACATGAAGGCAGGGATATGATCCATTTTTCACTCAACATTATAAATCACAGCACAATGCCTGGGGCATGATAAGTGTGCTAAGTGAAGGAGAGAGTAAATGGAGTCTTCGGCTCCCTTGTCATCTAAAGCATCTATTACCATTTAGGATGAGAGGGGAGAGTTATTAGAAGAGCCATTGCTGCTGCTTTCATTTATTGAATTCTTCCCACTCCATTTATTCTCCTCCCCAGTTTATTTGCTTTCTATAGCTACTCAGCTTAAGTTGCCATTAGACCCCAATAGGCTAGGATGATTGCCTGGAGCAGTGGTGAACAAACTGTGACCTATGGGCCAGATCACAGCTTGTTTTTGTAAATAAAGTTTTATCATTCACTTACACATTACCAATGACTGCTTTGGCCCCACAGCTGCAGAGTTAAGTAGTTGCAACAGAAACAGCCCGAACTGCAGGGCCTAAAATATTTCCCATCTGGCCCTTTATAGAAAAAGTTCGCCAACCTCTGATTTACAGAAATGCGTGATTTTTTTCAAAACCTCTGTATCTGTGTTTAATTTACAGTTACCATACACTGCTAGACTTTCTTCTTTTTTTTTTTCTTTGGCTGGGGCCAGGTTTGAACCCGCCACCTCTGGTATATGGGGCTGGCGCCCTACTCCTTGAGCCACAGGTGCCGCCCTAAGCCTACAGCACCCAGTATTTGGACTTTCTTGTTACACACTTATAATGATTACCGTGTAACAGGGCTTGACACAAAAAAATAGTAACTGACAGTCTTTCTAGCATCTTTGCAAAAGAACACATTCTTTCATATGTAGCTAGAGTTGTCCCTTATAGAGCCTGAAAATCTTGAGTCCCTTGTGTAATAATAATTAACATTTATTGAGCATTTTCATTGTACCAGGTTTAGTTCCAATTATTTTATATGGATTCATTTACCTCTCACAGCAACTCCGTGGCGTACAGAATTATTATTATTTTTCCTTTACCGACGAAGACAGTGAGGCACAGGCATAGAGAGGTTACACAGCATGCCAGTGTCACACAACTTATGAAAGTCATTGCATAGGAATTTGATTTCAGCACTCTGACTCTATATAAGACCAGGCTCTTGTCTGTTTGAGGCCTTTATTTCTAAACAGCCATCCTACCTCTGATTTCTATTTATTTATTTATTTATTTTTGCAGTTTTTGACAAGGGCTGGGTTTGAACCCACCACCTGGGGCATATGGGACCAGCGCTCTCTACTCCTTTGAGCCACAGGTGCCACCCCCTCTGATTTCTAAATACAAAGACAGTTTATGTGCTCTTATTTCCAAATGGAACCACTTAGAGTTTTGAGGTTTGGAGGTAAGATGTAGAAAGTTTCCCATATGGTCTAGGTTGGAGATTTAAAAAATTTCAATGCTGGCTCAGCACCTGTAGCTCAAGCAGCTAAGGTGCCAGCCATATACACCAAAGATGGCAGGATCAAATCCAGCCCGGGTCTGCCAAACAACAATGACAACTACAACCAAAAAATAGCCAGGTGTTATGGTGGGCGCCTATAGTCCTAGCTACTTGGGAGGCTGAGGCAAGAGAAACTCTTAAGCCAAGGAGTTGGAGGTTGCTGTGAGCTATGATGCCAGGGCACTCTACCCAGGGTGATAGCTTGAGGCTCTGTCTAAAAAAAAAACACAACTCAATGCTTGACAGAGTGCCAGACAAAAATTCAATCAGTAAATGTCTTTATTGTTGTTATAAGCGAGATGACATCCAGGAAGAAGAGGATGAAGACAAAGAAATCTCTGCTAGGAGTTTAATCTCATCCCAGGTCATTGCCAACGAGTGAGGACATAGTTCCAGGTATTGGATTCGTTGCTTAGCAATCTGGCTACCTCTGAGCAGGTAAGAGGAAGTAGAAGTATCTCAACACTTTATTTAATTTATTCTTTCTTATAAACAAAATGGAAGCTAGACACAAGTAGTAACTAATCACCTATAGAACTAAATCAATAAGCCATGCTCTATAAAATTTAAAAATAATGAAAACACATTTCATTAAGTGAAATGTAACTGAAAATCCAGCCTATTTTATTCAGTTTTCTGATACGCCTTAAGAGACTTCATCAGAACAGTTCTATCAGGCCAAGTTCAGTGGCTTATGCCTGTAATCCCAGCATTCTGGGAGGCCAAGGCAGGTGGATTGCTTGAGCTCAGGAGTTCGAGACCAGCCTGAGCAAGAGTGAGACCCCCGTCTCTGAAAACTAGCTGGATGTTGTAGTGGGCACCTGTAGTCCCAGCTACTCAGGAGGCTGAGACAAAAGAATCACTTGAGCCCAAGAGTTTGAGGTTGCTGTGAGCTATGACACCATGGCCCTCTATTCAAGGCAAAGAGTGAAACTCTGTCTCAAAAAAACAAAAGAACAACAACAACAACAAAACAGTTCTATCATGAGTACATCCACAACCAATGGTTAGCTCTGTGTTTTCCATTCTGTGTTTTATTTATTCTTTTTTTTGAGACAGAGTCTCAAGCTGTTGCCCTGGGTATAGTGCCATGGTGTCATAGATCACAGCAACCTGAAACTCTTAGGCTCAAGTGATTCTCTTGCCTCAGCCTCCCAAGTAACTGGGACTACAGGTGCCCGCCACAACACCCGGCTATTTTTCTGTTGTTGCAGTTTTCATTGTTGTCCGTTGTTGTTCATTATTGTTTTAGCTGGTCAGGGCCAGGTTCGAACCAGCCAGCCTTGGTGTATGTGGCCGGTGCCCTAACCACTAAGGTACAGGTGCCACCCTTATTCGTTGTTCTTATGGGCTCTAGTTAGTTCAGTGGTATACTCTGACAGACTGATTCTTCATCCCATAAAGTAGTCATATGGTCTCAGCCATAGGGTCATTAAAAGAAATGCCTGAATTCCACAAAAAACAATTTTTTTTTTTTTTTGCAGTTCTTGGCCGGGGCCAGGTTTGAACCCACCAACCCAGTATATGGGGCCAGCGCCCTACTCCCTTGAGCCACAGGCGCTGCCCCCCCATTTTTTTTTGAGACAGCATCTCACTTTATCACCACTGGTCGAGTGCTGTAGCCTCATGGTTCACAGCAACTTCAAACTCCTGGGCTCAAGTGATCTTGCCTCAGCCTCTCAAGTAGCTGAGATTCCAGGCACACACCACAACGCCCAGCTATTTTTTTAGAGACAGGGTCTTGCTCTAGTTCAGGCTGGTCTAGAACTTGTGAGCTCAGGCCATCCGCTCACCTTGGCCTACCAGAGTGCTGGGATTACAGGTGTGAGCCACCACCCCTGGCCAGAACTCCAACAAAGTTAAGATTCACCCCACTAACAGATAAACCTTATTGTTTGAGTTTGTGCCCAGAGTTTTGCTTCCACCTTGTGATAATAACTGTACCATTTGGGGTAAAAACTGGTAGTAGTATTTTTTTTTTTGATCCTCCAGCTGTCCCCCTGGGTAGAGCGCTGTGGCATCACAACTCACAGCAACCTCCAACTCCTGGGCTCGAGTGAGTCTCCTGCCTCAGCCTCCCGAGTAGCTGGGACCACAGGTGCCCACCACAATGCCTGCCTATTTTTTAGTTGCAGCCATCATTGTTGTTGTTTGGTGGGCCTGGGCTGGATTTGAACCTGCCACCATGGATGTACGTGGCTGGTGCCTTAGCCACTTAAGCCACAGGCGCTGAGCCAGTAGTAGTATTTTTAATGACTTCTGTTCTCTAGTTGGTGTTGCAACAAACTAGCACAATGCCAGTGGTCTGATTATATCCCAAGATTTAGTTATTATTGGTGAATCTGTCCAACCAATTAATGCTCATTATATCTTGTAGTTGATAGCAACACACTTTGGTGACTTTGAGATTAGAAGTGCAATTCCCACCAAAAGCCCCACATTTTAATAATAGGGGAACTTGGCTTGGCGCCTGTGGCTCAAGTGGCTAAGGCGCCAGCCACGTACACCCAAGGTGGGGGGTTCGAATCCAGCCCAGGCCCGCCAAATGACAATGACGGCTACAACCAAAAAATAGCCGGGCGCCTGTGGTCCCAGCTACTCAAGAGGCTGAGGAAGGAGACTTGCTTGAGCCCAGGAGTTGGAGGTTGCTGTGAGCTGTGATGCTACAGCACTCTACCCAGGGGGACAGCTTGAGGCTCTGTCTCAAAAAAAAAAAAAAAGAAAGAAAGAAAAAGAAAGGATTTTGCAGGGTGGCGCCTGTGGCTCACTGAATAGGGCCTGGGCTTCATATACCGAGGGTGATGGGTTCAAACCTGGCCCTGGCCAAACTGCAACCAAAAAATAGCCAGGCGTTGTAGTGGGCACCTATAGTCCCAGCTACTCGGGAGGCTGAGGCAAGAGAATCACTTAAGCCCAGGAGTTGGAGGTTGCTGTGAGCTGTGTGATGCCACGGCACTCTACCAAGGGTGATAAAATGAGACTCTGTCTCTACAAAAAAAAAAAAAAATTGCCACCAGAGGAGCAGCAGGAATATGTTCCTTCATTTTTTCATTTAACAGCTATTTATCACATGCCTACTGTATACCAGGTTATATTCTTTTTGGGGGAGGGACAGAGTCTCACTTTGTCACCTTTGGTAGAGTGCTATGGTGTCACAGCTCACAGCAACCTCAAACTCTTGTGCTTAAGCGATTCTCTTGCCTCAGCCTCCTGAGTAACTGGGAGTATATGCACCTGCCACAATGCCCGGTTATTTTTTTTTGTTGTTGCAGTTTGGCTGGGCCAGTTTTGAACCTGCCCCCCTCGGTATATGGGGCTGGCACCAATGAGCCGTAGGTGCCGCCGACCAGGTTATATTCTAAGTGCTAAGTATACAGCAGTGGAACAAAGTTGACAAAAATACCCTGCTCTCATACAGCTCACATTCCTGTTGAGAGGAAAAGAGCTAAACAAATAAAGGATGTCCAGTGATGATAAGTGCTATGCAGAATTACAGAGCAAGCCTAAGAGGAGGAAGATAGACACATGGGTGGCAAATGTTAGGGGTATGTGCTATTTCAGATAGGGCGTTTAGGGTAGTAGTTATATAGGGTAGTTAGGAAAGTCCTCTGCATCACATCTGCTGAGACTTGAACGAAATGAAGGATGTCAGGGGGAATTAATTGCATTCCAAGTGAATAGCAGCAACACAAAGGCCTTGGGTTAAGACAGTATTTTGGGTTACTGAAGGAACAGCAGGGAGGCTAAAAGGGCTAAAGCAGAGTGAGGGAAGTGGGGGATGGTATAAGATGAGGTCTAAGACCTAGTTGGAAACAAGATAATGTAGGGCCCAGTGGCCTAAATCAAGGCCTTTTAATGTTTATTATGAGAAAAAATAATCTTGGTTTTATTGTTTTGTTGTTGTTTTAGAGTTTCCACTTGCTTAATAACAATGTTTTCTTTAGATATTTTGACATTTGCGTGTAGTGGTAGAGGCAGCTAGCATATATCTCAACAGCTCAGAAATGCTTATTTTAGTGGGAACGTGATTGGGAAATAAGAAAATTAGAACAGGAATCAATATTTGTGTAATGTAACAAAGTTATAGTCCAGACAGACAGACCAGCTCTTAGAGGATGGCTTACTTTTTGGCGTGATAATGCCTGACATTTAACAAATGCTTCCATATCTGTGATCTCATCAGATTCACATAATATCCCCAAGAGATAGAGGGGACAGGTGGTATTACTGATACTGAAATGGAGAAGGTTGTATGGTTTACCCCAGGGTCACTCAGCGCATGAGTCATTATCAGAGGCACAGACTTCTGACTCTGAATGTGCTACCCCCTCGTTGCCAGCTAATAGCATCATTGAGTAACTTTTTGACTCAGAGGTCAGAATATTCACTTGACCAGATTATTAGCTCATTCCTCCCTTCTACCTCCCGGAGGCATAAAAATATGCACAACTGAATTGAGCAAAAAAGACGAGGGAGAAGCCCTAGCTTTTTATTTTTCTTTTTCTCTCTTCCTTCCAGAGTCAGGTCATTGACCAGAATTTTTTTTTTTTTTTTTTTTGAGACGGAGCCTCAAGCTATCCCCCTGGGTGGAGTGCCAAGGCATCACAGCTCATAGCAACCTCCAACTCCTGGGCTCAAGCGAGTCTCCTGCCTCCACCTCCCAAGTAGCTGGGACCACAGGCGCCCACCACAACGCCCGGCCATTTTTTGGTTGCAGCAATCATTGTTGTTTGGCGGGCCCGGGCTGGGGATTCGAACCTTCCACCTTAGGTGTACGTGGCTGGTGCCTTAGCCAATTGAGCCACAGGCGCCGAGCCTAAATGCCTGTTCTTGCAGTTCACTATTGGCAATGCCACCCACCCTCTCATGGCCCATATGAAGATTTTTTTTTTTTTTTTTAGGGTAGAGCTCAAGCACCCTCATCAATTCAATATGAAATCTTCTTGGTTCAACTTTAAAAATATTCTCAGAATGGGAGCCCTTCTCGCCACCTGCATTTTTACTAGCAAACCACTATCATCTCTCTCCTGGAGGGTTACAGCATCCTCCTGACTGGTCTGTCTGCTCTGCCTTACCTCCTCCCTACACATTGTCCTGTAAAGCATCCAGAACAATCCTTTCCATTCATGAATCAGATCCTGTCATCCTTCTGCATCAGTCTTTCCATGGTGACCCATCTCGCCAGAATGAAGTCCTCACGATGGCTTGTTGGTTCCAAGCAGTCTGTTTCCTGTGACCTCACTGGCCTAGATCCTAGGTGCTCTCCTGTTCTCACATCAGCCACACTTCCTGGCCAGGCTAAGGATTTCAACTTGCTATTCCCCCTGGCTAGGATGTTTTTTCCGCTAAGCAATTACTTCACTTTCTGCTGTCCAACCTCATTTTAGAATTGGATGCTAGAATGGATTAAATGAGATCAAAACCAAACTTTTAATGGAAGTATAATATACAAACATAAAAGTGTGCATATAATAAACGTATTACTTTTTAAATATTTACAAACTGAAAAATCCCATGTAATCAGCACCCAAATTAAGAAACAGTACATTGTCCATACTCCAGAACTCCCCCCACTCCATACTTTCTTAAGATCAGTTGACAGTGTATGACTGAATCTGTTTTTGGATTCTCTTAGGGAGAACTGATATCTCTACAATATTGAACTCTCCACTCCATAAATATGGTATATCCCTTATAAAGGGACACTTTTTGACTCATCAGCTTTCCTGATAAATATAGGAAAATCAAGAAGAAAATGACTGAGCTCATAAAAGTTCCCTGGAACTTCTGAGAATCTCTAGAGAAAGAGTTGTCCCACTGTACCCTATTTTCTAGGAAGGATGTAGATATTCTCCTTTCCTTTGTGACAGGGATAAAATATCCATGAGGAAAAAAAATGTCAGAATTGCATTTTAAAAATTTGCATCACCTTCCCCTCCATACCCTATACATCCATACCCTTAGCTACTCTCCTGGCTTGGCTTTGCTCCATGGCACTGTTTAGTGTTTATTGTGTCTTTTTCCTGAGATGGTATAAGCACCATGAAGCCCAGGGCTACTTGCTGGACCCATAATATCTAAAGCAGCACTTTGACTCACAGTAGTGAATATCTATTGAGTAAATGAACACAAGAGTTGGTTTCAGCCTAGCCCTACTAGTCTGCATTGCAGACAGCTGGGTGGGGCTGGGCCCACCAGGGACTTAACAATTTGGTGTGATTTGGGTGCTGAAAACTTCCTTTGCTACTGTACATGGTTCCCTTGCCAAATTAAAAAGCTTTGACTCCATGTAGAAACTTGAAATGAAAGCTTTATAATCGTTGGCAAGGATTGCGTGGAGGCTGGTTAGATTTGGTTATAAACCATTTTGACTGCCAGAAAATCCATTCAGTGCATTGTTTAAATTCACAAATCAAAATAAATGCCCATGAATTGAAATGAGTTTTCTAAATCTCAGTATCCCATTTGGGTCAGCATCGTTGTGCCTCCCCTCATCTCCTGACACGAATCTCCTTAGATCAGAGGCTGCCTCCCCAAATGCCGCTCAGTCCATCCAAGATCACCAATGCCCCACCTGAGAGTAGAGCAACTTACATGAGAACTATTTCCAATAAAGAGAGAAGTAATCCGTGAGCTATTAACAGGGATTCCGTTCCCCCTATGGCCCTGGTAATTTCTAGAACATTGAATTAAAGAGTGCTTAGACCTTTACAAATTCTCAAGGCAAACATTATTAGCAAAGAGAAGCCCGTACAGCATGTTAGAAGATTGCCAGAAAATGTCAATGGAACTTCTGAATAAAAGAAAAGAAATTGAAACTCCTCTCCTCATCTTCTCCCCTTCTCTATCCCTCCCCCCTAACATGATTAGAAAGTCATTGCATATGTCTCATACATTTGGTCCATCAAAGGCTAACGGACATGATTGATGGTGACAGGGAACACATTTAACTCATTATTCTTTACTTTGCAGCAAAATGATTTGTGTAAACTGTCTGCCTAGCATTAAAGGTAAAACAAACTTAGAAACCCCAAAATGTTATATTTTCATCTAATATTTTCCTTTTGGTTTTATAGCTATAATCACATATGGATTCTTTTATTTGGCTCTTGGCATGGACTGAACAAAGAGAAAAGGCAGCACAAAAAGATTGCAAAACATACATGCCCAGAGCCCAGTGCCCAGTGAGGATGGAGCCATAAAGTAGAAACCCAGTAGAAGCTGATGCTCATCCTGGCTCTTCTCACCTGGCAGGATGTTGTCATCTGCGTGAAATATGGGCCATTTTCTTAAATCTCTGATCCAATGTTGAACTGAGGTCTTTCAGATCTTATGGACCTTTAATTAATTGTGTTCATTCCTGAGTATTCCTGGGTGTCCACAGGGAGAGTCCACCCTGCCTTCCCCCAATTCCGAGTTTTTAACTCAGGTTTTATGTGCACCATCCACAATGGGAGTTGTAAAAATCTCAAAATGCTATCTGTGTCCATATACAGCCATAAGGAATCTAATCTCCAACTCCCTTATGTCTATTGGTTGTCACTGCTCTAAAGTGATACCAAGTATGAATCTCTGTCCAGAACAATGATGAGGAATTTGTAACTTTGAGGTGACTACCCTACACATCAAGTGGGTACAAAATAAGAAACCACTGTTGCTTGACACTGTGGGTGTGTTGTTAATAACTTTGACGTTATAATAGTATCCCAAGTTTGCGAAGCACCAAGTGCTTTGCAAGATGTACATTTTTACTTAAGTGATTTTTTATTTAATTACATACTTAAGCATTTTGTTGGGTAGACTGTGGAAAACATGCTAAATGCAAAGTAGCTAATATCTCTGAGCCTTCCTCAACCACAGAGTAGGAAGAAGTAGGATCTATTTCCCTAGCTCTTGAGGAAGAAGTGATCAGAAGGTGTCTTACTTGTGACCACACAGCTGGTTGGGAAATGGTAGAGCTAGGGTCAGAACTCCACTACATCACTGGGTTCTTACCCCAGACCTTCCTACTATTACACATCCCTTCTTCTAGAGAAATGTCTCAAATATAAACACTGCTTAGTTTTATTGCAAGTCAATAGCATCTAAGAATAGAAACCACTTTGCAATATTTATAAAAGTAGTATTCTAGGTTTCCCCTCAACCATGCAAAACTGTGGGATATAAAAATTAAGATATTTTTCAAAAGGTAGAAATAGATGTTTGTCCCATTCTTTTTGTGGTGGCTTAATCTGAAAAAGGTCCAGGCAGTGCTGTCTTGCCTAGACCTATAATGCCTTGTAATGAGAGGATTTGTAGCTAAGTCAAGTGATACAATGGATCAGGGAGGGGATATGGTGGCTTGTTTGTTGAGGGAGACATAGGAAAGTTAAAACTAGTTCCAACCATCCAACAAAAAGAATGAAAAGGTCGAAGTGGAGTTTGGGAGACTTCCAGTAATGAGAGTGAGATCCAGAAGACTCAAATAGACCCCAAAAAAGGAAGAAAGAAAAATTTCTAGGAGAAAAAGTACAACTAAATCTTTGCAAGCTCTTTCTGATCATGATAAAAATATACAAGTAACTTGCGATTTGGGTGGCAGTAGTGGAGCTTTGAATTGATAAGTCCTCAACATTATTAGTAGAGAAATCCAGTTGCATTTATGTATCAATAGTGTTCCTTCTTGGCCACATTCCATTATAGAAAAATGTTGAAGGTATGTGATTCCACTCAGATTCAGAAATAATTTTAATTTTCTAGGTATGTCTTTCTTTAATTTTATTTTTTAAATTAATGGAAAGTAAAGTTGGGGTGTGTGTGTGTGTGTACAGCTCTGTGCATTTTAATATATGCAGTCACCACCACAATCCACATACAGGATGGTTTCAGTAACCCCCCCAAATTCCCTCATACTCTCATTTTGCCATCACATCCTCCCAGCAACCCCAGGCCTCAGCAATAACTGATCTGTTCTCTGTCACTATAGTTTTGCCTTTTTGAGTTTTTCATACAAATGGCATGATGCAGTATGTATCCTTTTTTTTCATTCTGCCTAATTCCCTGAGACCCATTCAAGTTGTCACATGTATGAATACTTCATTCATTTCTATTGCTAAATACTACAGTACCTATGGAGGTCCCACGATTTGCATACCCCTTCATCTATTAGACAGTACTTAGGATGCTTCTGGTTTGGGGTGATCATGAATAGAATGGATATGAACATTTATGTTGAAATCTGTGTGAATACAAATTTTAATTTCTCTATGGCAGATATCTAGAAGTAGGGTTTTTGGATTATAGATTAAGTTTATGTTTAACTTTAAAAGAAACTATCAAAATGTTTTCTAGAAGAAAAACATTGATAATTCCCATTAGCAATGCATGAGTTCAAGTTGGTCTGCATCCTCTCAGCTCTGGTTAGTGTTAGATTTTAATTTTAACCATCCTAGTAGGTAGGTGTTTCACTGTGATTTTAACATGTATTTCCCCAACAACTATTGATGTTGAACATCTTTTTATGTGTTCATGTATTCACTTGCCATCTATATGTCCATTCTGGTGAAGTATTTGGTTGTTTTTTTTTTTTTTTTCTTTTTGGCTTGCCTGGACTAAAGTACCATGTTGTCAACCTCATTCACAGCAACTTCAAACTTCCAGGCCCAAACCATCCTCCTGAGTAGCTACAGCCTCCTGCCACAACAAATGGCTAATTTTTCTGTTTTTAGTAGAGATTGGATCTCGGTCTTACTCAGACTGGTTGCAGATTCCTGAGCTCAAGTGATCCTCCCACCTGAGCCTCCCAGAGTGCTAGGATTACAGGCATGAATCACCACACTGGGGCCAATTTGGTCTATTTTGATTAAATCAGGTTCCTTACTGTTTAAGAGTTCCTTAAATATTCTAGATGTCTTATTGGATATGGATTTGTTAAGTATTTCTTCCTCATACATAGCTTGCTTTTCATTTCCTTAACACTGTCTTTCCTGAAGAAAATTTTAAATATTGGGGATTTTCTAAAAATTTTAAATATAGAGTTATCATATGACCCAGAATAGCCTCCTAAGTTTCTACCCATGAGGAATGAAATACTATGCATTAGTTTCCTAAGGGGGCTGTAATAAATTTCCATAAACCTAGTTGCTTAAAACAATACAAATCTTTTCTCTTCCATTTCTGGAGGCCAGAAGTCTGAAATTCTGTTTCACTGAAAACTATAGTTAAGATGTTTATAGGGTGGTTCCTCCTGAGGGCTCTTGAGAAGAAACTGTTGGCTTGCCTTCTGCAGGGCCTGGAGGCCATGGCCCCATCATCACATCACTCCAACCTTTTGCTTCCATCATTACATTATCTATTTCTTCTTTAGTCAAATCTCCCTCTGCCTCTCTTTTATGAAGATACTTGGGGTTACCTTTAGGGCCCACTCAGATGATCCAGAATAATCTACTGATCTCAGGATCCTTAACTTTATCACATCTACAGAATCTCTTTTGTCACATACAGTAATATTCACAGGTTCCAAGGATTAGGGTACCTATATCTTTAGGGGTCCACAAAGGTCTGTCCTCTGGTCCTCAAAGATCCCCATTCATCCTACACACAAAATCCATTAACCCCATCCCAAATCCAAAAGTTTCAACCCTGCAAATATAATTCATGTCCAAAATCTCATCTGAAGATCTCCAATTCAGAAGTCCCAAATGTCATTATCTAATCAGTTGTGAGTGAGAGTCTGGGTGTGATCCATCCTGGGGCAAAATTCTTATCCATCTTTGGATCTACTCCTCAAATGCAGTGATGAGGCAGCCACAGGATAACAGTTATAGACATTGCCATTCCAAAAGAGAGAAAATGGAAGAAAAATGGAGCTACCAGGCCAAACAACTTTGGAATTCAATCAGGTGAACTCTTTAGGTTTCAAGGTCTGGGAATAATCTTCTGTGGCTTAAAATTGGTAGCTTGGTTCCTCTAAATGTATTCTTTTTCAGAAGTGCTCTGGCTATTCCACTATCTTTGCCTTTACATAGAAATTTTAAAATCAGCTTATCTATATCTATATAAATTCCTGCTGGGATTTTGATTGGAACTGTTTAAAAGCTATAGAGCCATTTAAGGACCACTGACATCTTTATATACTGAGTCTTCTAATCCATGAATATGGTCTCTCCTTTTATTTAGTTCATCTTTAATTTCTTTCACCAATGTTTTGTAATTTCTAGCATAAGTAGTCTGTACATGTTCTCTTAGATTTATACATATGTTTTACATTTCTTGGAGCTATTATAAGTGACATCTTAAAAATTTTAGTTTCTAATTATACATTAGTAGCATGTAGAAATACACATTATTTTCTATTTTGACCTTGTATCTGGCAACCATATTTTACTGGCTAGTACTTTTTGCAGAGTATTGAGTAGTAGAAGTGAGAATGTATGTCTTTGCTTTGTTTATAGTCTCAGGGGGAAAACATTCATTTTATTTTTCACCATTAATGGATAGTATAAGCTACAGATATTTTGTAGATGCCCTTTGAATCTTAAGGAAGTGCCTTTTTATTTCTAGATTTGTGAGTTTTTTTTCCTGTTCACATCTTTTTATATACTATCTCTCAAAAAAAAGTTATTATAGTTATTTTTGATGTTTGTCTTCTAACCACCCTACTCAAGATATGAGTGGCTTATACACTACAACTACAGCAATGAGATGCAAAAGTATTCAACAAGATCCTAACAACAGAATCCAGCAACACATCAAATAAATCATACACCAGGACCAAGTGGGTTTTATCCCAGGATCTCAAGGTTGGTTCAGCATACATAAATCTATAAATGTAATTCATCACATAAATAAATTAAAAAACAAAGACCATATGATTCTCTCCATTGATGCAGAAAAAGGTTTTGATAACATCCAGCATCCTTTCATGATTAGAACACTTAAGAAACTTGGCATAGAAGTTTTCGGTATTTGTGTACTTACCAGTGAGCTGTAGACCTTCAGATGATTTCTTATTGTACATTAACATCCTTTTCTTTCAAACTGAAGAACTCCTTTTAGGATTTCTTGTAGGATAGGTCTGATGTTGATGAAATCTCTTAGCTTCCTGGGAAAGACTTTATTTTTTCTTCACGTTTAAAGGATATTTTTATGGGATATAATATGGTAGGCTCAAGGTTATTTTAATTTTTTTCCTTCATCATTTTGAATATGTAATGCCTCTCTCTTGCCCTTTAGGGTTTGCACTGAGAAGTCTGCTGCCAGATATATCAGAGCTCCTTTATATGTTATTTTTAATTTTTTTTTGTTTCCCTTAGGACCTTTTCTTTATTTGTGATCTTTGGAAACTTGATTATTAAATGAGTTGAGGTAGGCTTCTTTGGGTTAAATCTGCTTGGTGTTTTATGACCTTCTTATACCTGATTATTGATGTCTTTCTCTAGGTTTGGAAAGTTCTCTGTTATTACTTCTTTGGATAAACTTTCTACCCTGATCTCTCTTTCTACTTCCTCTTTGAGGCCAATAACTCTTAGATTTGCCCTTATGAGGCTGATTTCTAGATCTTGTAGTTATGATTAATTCTTCTTTATTCTCTTTCCCCCATTTTTTTTTTCTGACTATGTATTATCAAACCACCTATCTTCAGGCTGAGTGATTCTTTCTTTTCCTTGGTCGATTCTACCACTGAGAGACTCTAATGAATTTCTTATTTTGTTAGTTGAGTTCTTAAGCTCCAGAACTACTATTTTTTTTTTTAATTTCAAACTCTTTGTTAAATTTCTCTGATAGAGGTGTAAAGTCTTCAACTTTTCTTATGGCTGTATAGTAACTGGATGGAGTTTAAACACATTCTTCTCAGTAATGTATCTCAAGAATGGAAAAAAAAATATCCAGTATACTCAATACTAATATGAAACAAGTATATAAACAATTGCATGCCCACAAGAACAATAAAACACAAATACAGTCTAGTGTCTAGCTAGAGGGCAATTGGCAGGATCTCACTTAATGTACACAATGTGAGGGTGTTAAGCCTGCCTCCTGGGTGAAGGACTCAACTACAACTTGGACTTCACCTTGGAAGTGAGAACAATGTAACCTAAAAATTTGTGCCCTCATATTAATTTAAAATAGGAAAAAATAAATAAAAATGTCTTTGATAGAAATTTTTGTTGCTGACATCTATAGTCCTAGCCCTCTGGGAGGCCAAGGCCGGTGGATTGCTTGAGTTCAGGAGTTCAAGACCAGTCTGAGAAAGAGTGAGAACTCTTCTCTACCAAAAAAAAAAAAAAAAAAAAAAAGAAAGAAACTACCTGGACATTGTGCTGGGTACCTATAGTCCCCCTACTAGGGAGCCTGATCACTTGAATTCAAGAATTTGAGGTTGCTGTGAGCTATGATGCTGCCACAGCACTGTACTAAGGAAAACAGAGTGAGATTATGTCTCAAAAAATGTTTTTTTCTTTGATAGGCTTCTAAATTCCTTCTCTGTGTTGTCTTGAAGTTCATAGAGCTTCTTTAAGATAGCTATTTTGAATGCTTTGGTCAAAGAGATCACATATCTCCATCTCTCCAAAATTGATTCTTCCCCTGGTGTTTTCATTTGGTGAGTTCATGTTTCTCTGGATGTTTTTGATGCTTGTGAATGTTCATCGATGTCAAAGCATTCAAGATTTAGGTATTTATTTTAATCTTTGCAGTCTGGGCTGGTCTGAACCTGTTCTTCTTGAAAAGCCTTTCCAGATACTCAAAGGGAATTGAGCATTGTGATCTAAGTCTTTGGTCACTGCAGCCATGTCTGCACTGGGGGTGTTCTAGGCCTAGTAGTGCTGTGATTCTCATGGACTCCTGGTGGTACTGCCTGGTGGTGAATTTGGGTAAGATATGGCAGAATTTTCTGAATTACCAGGCAAAGTCTCTCATTGTCTTTCCTCATTCTCTGCTATGCTGGACTGCTGGAATTACAGAAGGAGTAACGTGGCTACCAGCTCCACATCACACCCAAAGCCAGCCCAGTCCCCAACAAAGCCTGTGCTGACTGTTACCTGGCTACTTATGTTGCGTACTCAAAGCCCAGGGGCTTTTGGGTCAGCAGGTGTTGAATCCTGCCTCTGCCTGGACTGCGTTCTTTTCTTCAGGGCAATATGTTTCCTTGTTCCCTAGGGTGGGTCCAGAAATGCCTTCCAGAAACTAAGGCCTGGACTTGGGGGCTTCAGGAGACTCCTTGGCACTTTATTTCACTGTAGCTGAGCTGGTACCCAAGTTGCAAAACAAAATCCTCTGACCTCTTCCCTTTCCTTCCCCCCTGTAGAAGACTCTCCCTAGGCCTCACTGCCTGCTGTTGGTGGAGGGATGACACAGGCACTGGCCTGGCCACCTCTGCTGATGTTTCACTAGGTCATGTTCACTGGCTCTTAGCTAGCACAGCTATAGGAACTGTTCAAGGACTGCAACACTGTGGCCTTACAAATTTAGTCCAGGCCTCAGGCTGCTCTTCGCTAGCTGGTGGTAGGGCTAGCAGGACTTGGCTTTGGGTGGAAAAATTCCCTCTGGCTGGGCTGGTCTGAATGCTTTCTCTATGGGCACCAGCTGAATTCTGCCCTGTGCTATGCTCCTCTGTGCCAGGGCAGCTGTGATTTTTGGTTCCTCTGAAGGTGCTGATTTGTGTGTATAGTTGTGAATAGTTGTATTTGGTGTTCATACGGAGGGACAATTACTAGATTAAAAAAAAAAAAAAACCACAGATGTGGATGTTGAATTTTGCCAAATGCTTTTCCTGAATCTTTTAATATAATTATATTGTTTTTCTTCTTTAGACTGTTAATATGGAGGATTATATCGATTGATTTTAGAATATTGAACCAGCTGCCATACATTCCTTGGGTGAACCCTAGCCAGTTATAGTATAGTTATTCTTTTTCTTGTATTTTGGTAATTTGATTTGCTAATATTCTTATGAAGAGCGTTTGCAGGTGTATTTATGTTCATTGGGAGGTAGTAGACTGTGGATTTCTTATATTGTCTTTGATTTTAGTGTCACATAATATTAGCTTTATAAAATGAGTTGGGAAGTCGTTCCCTTCCCTCTGTTTTCTGGATGAGAGTGTGTAAATTGTTGACATTTCTTTTCTTTAAATATTTAGTAGAATTCACCAGTGAAACTATTTGTGCCTGAATTTCTTTTCCTGAAGATTTTAAAATACAAATCCAATTTCTTCATTGACTACAGGACTATTCAGGTTACCCATTTAATCTTGGGTGATTTGTGAACAGCTCAAGGTTTTTGAAGAACTAGTCTAATTCATCTGAGTGGTTCAATTTATGTAGGTAGAGTTGATAATGTGAACAGGGTCAGTAGTGATGTGCTTGTCATTCCTGGTTTTCTCTCTTTTTTTATCTGTCACTCTTACGAGACGTAAATGTTGCTAATTCTTTTAAAGAATGAGCTTTAGTTTTATTATTTTCTTCTGCTTGCTTTAGGTATATTTTGCTCTTCTTTTCTAGTTTCTTCTTTAGATGAGGCTTAGGTTATAGATTTGAGAACTTTCTGTTTAAATGTAAGCATTTCATGCTATATATTTTTTTCTAAGCAATGCTTTAGCTGAATTCCACAAATTTTGATTTGTGGTATTTTCATTTTTGTTTGGTTAAAAATATTTTCTAATTTCACTTAAGACTTACTTGATGTATGAATTATTTAGATGTGTGTTGCTAAATTTCCAAGTATTTGGAGATATCCCTCTTATCTTTCCATTATTGATTTGTAGTCTGATTCCATTATGGTTAAGAACATACTTGGCATGATTTCAGTTCTTTTAAAATTGCTCAGCATGTGATTTATCTTGGTGAGGGTTCCAGGTGAGCTTCAAAAGAATGTATTTTCTGCTGTTGTTGGGTAGAAAGTTCTATAAATGTCAATTAGAGCCAGCTGGTTAATGATGCTGTTCAATTCTGTCCCCTCACTGACTTTCTGTTTACTAGGTCTCCACTTTATTGTGAGAGGAATACTGAAGTCTCCTGTGAACAATTGTGGATTTGTCTGTGTTAGTTCTGTGAGGTTTTGCTTTGCGTATTTGGAAGCTCTGTTAAGTGCATATACGTTTAGATTATTGTGTTTTATTGGTGGAGTGACCATTTTATCATTATAGATTGTTTCTATATCTATGGTGAGTTTCTTTGTTCTGAAATATACTTTATCTGACTTAATATAATCATTTAAGTTGTCTTTTGGGTTACTCTTTTCTTGGAAAACTATATCTTTTTCCATTCCTTTTTGTTTGAACCAAACTGTCTTTAAGTTTTAAGTGATTTTCTTGTAGACCGTTTATAGTTGGGTCATTAAAAAAAAAAAAATCATTCTCCACATCTTTTTCTTACTCGACCCAGAGGTGTTCAACCTGGAGCTCAGGGGCCTCATGTGGATTGTGTGAGGACTTTTTTGCTTATCTGTGGTGGCAAATATCAGGAAAATTATATAAATTATACACATAGACCTTCTGTTTTTTTTATTTTTGCTCATCAGCTTTCATTAGTGTTTGTGTGTTTAATGTATGGCCGAAGACAACTCTTCTCCTTCCAGTGTGGTGCAGAGGAATGAAAAGGTTGGATATGCCATAAAACCATTTATCTATAATGTTATAATTGATATGTCTAGATGTAAGCTTAATGTTTTATTTGCTTTCTGTTTATTGCCTCTGTTTTGGTTCTCCTCTTTCCTTTCTTCTTTTGGGTTATTTTGACATTTTAGAATTTCATTTTGTTTATAGTGTTTTTCATTATATTTTTGTATAGTTTTATTACTTATAGTGGTTTTATTATATGTCTTTATATATTTTAATGTAATTTTGGAATTGTACTTAACTTTTCAAGTTTACTTAGATTCAGCAATTTACATTCAAGTAAAATGTAGAACTCTTACAACTTACAGGTTTCTTTCCTCTCTCCCGTTTATGCGATAGTTGTGGTATATATTATTTACAATGTAAACTCCATAAACCATGTTATAAGTTTGGCTTTTATCCATCTAAATGTGTTTGGAAGAACTCAAGAGAAGTGGTAGTCTTTTAAATTATACCAGTATTTATTATTTTGTTTTCCATTCATTCCCTATATTCCAACTTGCCTTTGGTATCATTTCTGTTCCATATGTACAAAACTATACAATAACATCTAATATCTAGATGTTATTAGGTTATAGCTTTCATATAAAAGGTATAAATTAGAGAAGGCTTCACAATTGTTTTTAGAGCAGTCTTCTGACAACAAGTACTGTTTTCTTTCATCTGTGAATGCCTTTATTTCACTTTCATTCCCGAAGAACATTACTGGCTGATACAGAATTTTGGATTGACAGATCTTTTCTTTCAGTACTCTAAACATATTATCTCTCTTTCTTCTTGACACTTGTTTCTGATGGGAAATCTGTCAACATTTGGGTTGTGATTAACCTACATATAATGAGTCACTTTTCCTCTGGTGGTTTTCAAGATGTTCTCTTTGTCTTTAGCATTGTGTTGTTTGGTTACAGGGTTGTTTAGGTGTTAGTCTTTTGGGTTTTCCTGTTGGGGTTCACTGAGAGTCTTCAAACTCTAGGTTTGTCTCAGTGGAATTCGTTAAGTTTTTATTTATTATTTTTGTACCATACTCTTTCTGCTTTCCTGTGGGAATCCTATGGGAAAAAATGCTGAATCTTTTTCTTGTAGACCACAAGACCCTAAGAGGCTTTGTGCAAATGTAAAATCATAGTTTTCCTCTTTGTTGTTCAAATTTTGCACAATTTATATTGACTTAGCTTTAAGTTCATTGCCTCTTTTCTCTATTACCTACATTCTGCTGTTGAGCCCATCTAGTGAGTGTTTTATTGTATTTTTCCATTCCATAGTTTTCATTTGATTCTTCTTTATGTTTTGATTTTTAAACTTTTTTATTAAGTCATTTGTACATCAGAAGTATCCTTTTTTGATTATCAGAAAAAATTTATAATATTGCTTTAAGGTCCTTGCCAGATGATTCCAACATCTGTATCATCTAGGGATTATCTTCTGCTGATTGCTTTTTTCCTTGCAAGTTGAAATTTTCCTGGTTATTTTTATGGCAAGTAATTTTTTTTATTGTATCTCAGATATTTTAATTTTTTATTATGAAATTCTGAGTCTTGCTTAAACTTTATGAGGATGTTGATAATTTTATTTTAGCATGTAATTGATCTGCTTTGATTTTAAGCTATAAGTTCTCCTGAGGCTTCTATGGGCTGCTGGGCTATGATTCATATGTTAGTTGGGTTTTCTTTTCTTTTTTTTCTTTTTTCTTTATTTTATTTTATTTTATTTTATTATTGAATGGTAACTATGTACATTAATGCACTTCTGGGGTACAGTGTGGTATTTTCACACATAATCCGAAACACTTCCATCAAGCTGGTTAACATAGCCTTCATGTCATTTTCTTAGTTATTGTGTTAAAACATTCATATCCTACTCGTAGATTCACATGTACCCTTGTAAGATAAACCACAGAAGTGATCCCTCCAATCCCCCTCCCTCCACCCATTTCCTCCTCCCCTTTCCCTCCCCCTTCCTCGTATTGTTAGGCTGTTATTAGGTTATAGCTTTCATATAAAAGGTATAAATTAATTTCATAATAGGGGTGTGTACATTGGATACTTTTTCTTCCATTCTTGTGATACTTTGCTAAGAACATTTTCCATTTCATGTGAACATGAAGGACGTAAAGTCTCCATCTTTCTTTATGGCTGCATAGTATTCCATGGTGTACACATACCATAGTTTGTTGATCCATTCGTGGATCAATGGGCACTTGGGCTTCTTCCATGACTTGGCAATTATGAATTGGGCTGCAATAAACATTCTGATACAAATATCTTTGTTGTAATGTGATTTTTGGTCGTCTGGAAATATACTTAATAAAGGAATTGCAGGGTCAAACGGCAGGTCTATTTTTAGTTCTCTAAGTGTTCTCCAGATGTCTTTCCAAAAGGAACGTATTAGTTTACATTCCCACCAGCAGTGTAGGAGTGTTCCCTTTTTTCCACATCCACGCCAGCATCTCTGGTTTTGGGATTTTTGTGATATGGGCTAATCTCACTGGAGTTAGATGATATCTCAAAGTAGTTTTGATTTGCATTTCTCTGATGATTAAGGATGGTGAGCATTTTTGCATGTATCTGTAGGCCATGCGCCAATCTTCTTTAGAGGAATTTCTCTTCAAGTCCCTTGCCCACCCTGAGATGGAATCACTCATTTTCTTCTTGTTAATATGTTTAAGTTCTCTATGGATTCTGGTTATTAAACCTTTGTCGGAGACATAACCTGCGAAAATCTCCTCCCATTCTGAGGGCTGTCTGCTTGCCTTACTTGTGTTCTTGGCTGTGCAGAAGCTCTTTAGTTTGATCAGGTCCCAATAGTGTATTTTTGATGTTGCTTCAATTGCCTGGGGTGTCCTCCTCATAAAATGTTTACCCAGGCTGATTTCTTCAAGTGTTTTCCCTGCACTTTCTTCTAGTATTTTTATGGTTTGTGTCTTAAGTTTTAATCTTTAATCCAGTGAGAGTCTAACTTAGTTAATGGTGAAAGGTGTGGGTCCAGTTTCAGTCTTCTAAAGGTCACTAGCCAGTTTTCCCAGCACCATTTGTTAAATAGGGAATCTTTTCCCCACTCAATGTTTTTAAATGGCTTGTCAAAGATCAGGTACCGGTAAGTAGCTGGATTCATCCTTTGGCTCTCTATTCTGTTCCACACATCTACCTCTCTATTTTTGTGCCAGTACCATGCTGTTTTGATCACTATGGATTTATAGTATAATCTGAGGTCTGGTAGCGTGATTCCTCCTGCTTTGTTTTTATTCCTGAGTAATGTCTGGGCTATTCGAGGTTTTTTCTGATTCCATATAAAATGAAGTATTATTTTTTCAAGATCTTTAAAACATGACAGTGGAGCTTTAATGGGGATTGCATTAAAATTATATATTGCCTTGGGTAGTATGGACATTTTAACAATGTTGATTCTTCCCAGCCATGAGCATGGCATGTTTTTCCATTTGTTAACATTTTCAGTTATTTCTTTCCTTAGAGTTTCATAGTTCTCTTTATAGAGATCTTTCACATCCTTTGTTAGGTAAACTCCTAAATATTTCATCTTCTTTGGCACTACTGTGAACGGAATAGAGTCC
>CAUYQV010044699.1:0-41079 GCA_963574575.1 Galagoides demidoff | reverse complement strand
CTCATTCCACTGAATGAAGCTAGTCATTGGGTTCAAATACAAATCCAGGGCTAGGGAAACACTACTGGAAGAGGGTGAAAAATCATAAGGCATTTGGGAGTTTACCTAACAAAGGATGTAAAAGATCTCTATAAAGAGAACTATGAAACTCTAAGAAAAGAAATAGCTGAAGATGTTAACAAATGGAAAGATATACCATGCTCATGGCTAGAAGAATCAACATTGTTAAAATGTCCATATTACCCAAAGCAACATATAATTTTAATGCAACCCCTATTAAAGCACTACTGTCATACTTTAAAGACCTTGAAAAAATAATGCTTATTTTGTATGGAATTATAAAAAAACCTTGAATAGCCAAGACATTACTCAGAAATAAAAACAAAGCAGGAGGAATCATGCTACCTGACCTCAGACTATACTATAAATCAATAGTGATCAAAACAGCATGGTACTGGCACAAAAACAGAGAGGCAAATGTATGGAACAGAATAGAGAACCAATAGATGAACCCAGCTACTTGCCATCATTTGATCTTCAATAAGCCAATCAAAAACATTCACTGGGGAAAAGACTCCCTGTTTAACAAATGATGCTGGGTGAACTAGCTGAAGACCTGTAGAAGACTGAAACTGGACCCACACTTTTCACCATTAACTAAGATAGACTCTCACTGGATTAAAGATTTAAACTTAAGACATATGCAACTATAAAAATACTAGAAGAAAGTACAGGGAAAACACTTGAAGAGATTTGCCTGGGAGAATATTTTATGAGGCGAACAGCCCCCACCCCCAGCCCCTGGGCAATTGAAGCAACATCAAAAATACACTACTGGGACTTCATCAAATTAAAAAGCTTCTGCACAGCCAAAAACACAGTAAGCAAAGCAAGCAGACAGCCCTCAGAATGGGAGAAAATATTTGCAGGTTATGTCTCCAACAAAGGTTTAATAAGCAGAATCCACAGAGAGCTCAAACATATTAGCAAGAAAAGAACAAGTGATCCCATCTCAGGGTGGGCAAGGGACTTGAAGAGAAACTTCTCTGAAGAAAACAGGTGCATGGCCTAGAGACATATGAAAAAATGCTCATCATCCTTAATCATCAGAGAAATGCAAATCAAAACTACTTTTAAATCTAACTCCAGTAAGATTAGCTCACATCACAAATCCCAAAACCAGAGACGTTGGCGTGGATGTGGAGAAAAGGGAACACTTCTGCATTGCTGGTGGGAATGCAAACTAATAAGTTCCTTTTGAAAGGATGTTTGGAGATCACTTAGGTATCTAAAAATAGACCTGCCATTTGATCCTTCAATTCCTCTACTAGGTATATATCCAGAGGACCAAAAATCACTTTATAACAAAGATATCTGCACCAGAATGCTTATTGTAGCCCAATTCATAATTGCTAAGTCGTAGAAGAAGCCTAAATGCCCATTGACCCACTAATGGATTAATACATTGTGGTATATGTACCACATGGAATATTATGCAGCCTTAAAGAAACATGGAGACTTTACCTCTTTTATGTTTACATGGATGGAGCTGAAACATATTCTTCTTAGCAAAGTATCTCAAGAATGGAAGAAAAAGTATCTAATGTACTCAGCCCTACTATGAAACCAATTTATAAGCACCCACACTTCCATATGAAAGCTATAACCCAACTACAGCCCAAGATGAAGGGGAAAGGAGAGGCAGAGGGGAGGGAAGAAGATGAGTGGAGGGAGGGTAATTGGTGGGACCACACCTATGGTGCATTTTACAAGGATACATGTTAAATCTACTAAGTGTAAAATATAAATGTCTTAACACAAGACTAAGAAAATGCAGTGAAGGCTAAGTTAACCAGTTTGATGAAAGCATCTCAAATTGTATATAAACCAGCACATTGTGCCCCATAATTGCATTATTGTACACAGCTATGATTTAATTTAAAAAAAAAAAAGAAAAGAAAAAGAAAAATCACGTGGCACAGAGTGTGGGTCCAAGGAAAAGTGAGGAGGTGAGGCCAATGCTGCAATCTGGCTGACTAAGTAACTGACAGTGTGCATGCCGGGTAGGGATAAGGGGGAGGAACAGATGCCTCTAAAAGTCCCTATTTACAAGGACTAAACAGATGTTTGGTCTATGATAGGGGTCTCCAAGATTGACCTACTAGAAAGAGTTAAAGAAACCACAAAGTAGAGGTATGATCAAGACCACAAGAGATGGATGTAAGCAAGGTGACAGTGCTCATTGAATTCCCTCATTAGCATAATAAAATCACACCCACCCATGCGATGACAGTTAAAAAATGGCATGACAACCCCTCAAAATTGCCCCACAAGATTAGAATTGGGAGGATTCTCCATTCTGGGAACTCTCCACTCCTTTCCAAGAGAAGCCATGAATATTCACCCTCAACTTTACATGGAATTAAAGCCTTAGTATACATGACAGATCTAACCCGGTGACGGCTGTTCCTTATTGGGGAACTCCACTCTCAATTGAGTGAGATGTACTATACTTTCTATGCCATTTCTTTGTCTTTAAACTCAGGGTCTTCTCCACTCCTGGAGACTGACTTATTCTCCCTCTAGAATGTTCAGTGCTTTCATAAATCTTGGCACTTTTCCTCCTTGCATCTGTTTGGCTTGCTTATTCATTCTGTTGACTCAGTACCAGCAACCACTCTTCAGTACTGGGAACCAAGGACCAGAAACTGGATCTGACATCTAATCTCCACACTTGACCTAGGTCCCATGAAAGAGGAGTATGACCTCAATGTCCAGCTTTGTCTGAACTTGAGACTGCTCTAATTCTGCTGGTGTCCTGCCGTGGAACCTGCCAGTGGTCTCATATGTCTGTACCTGACAGAATATATCCCCAGGAGGCTTTTGAGATACTGTCCTTGCTTATTTGAAAGCACTTTGGCTGTGCTGCCATCCCAAAGTCAAGGATCAAGACACAAGCCTTGGATTAAATCTGCACTTTGTTCTTTCCTCAATGTGCATTTTAAGTTAAAAAAAAAGAAAAGAAAATGAAAATGCTCATGAAGAGGAGAAGCGGAGGTGTTTTGCTTGTTTTGCAGGCTTTAGTGTCTCCAAAACAAATTGATACTGAATGCAGCCTGCTCACCTTTTCCTTACTTGAAAATTTTAAAAGGTGTATTTCCCATTGAATACATTGTGTGTGTCTGTGTTTTCAACAGAGTGGTGAGAATTTATTAAGGCAGACCTTCTGAGTGAGGGCCTCATGTTTCACTTGGCATCTCAAGTGAAACCTCCTGGATTTCTCATGAGCCATACAAAGCAGGTGAAGTGATCCTAGTTCTAGATACTCCTTTCATCCTTCTTAGCTTCCGTTTTTGTTTTTTTTTTTTTTCCATAACCTCATGCTCACAGCTATTAAAGGGAACAAGGTCCTTTCAGCCCTGATAAAAGCCCCAAACTCAGGCTGCCTCCACCTAGCAACTCAGGCGGTGAATGGACACACCGCACCAGGGAACATATTTGGAGCATTTCTTTTTGACAGCAAGGGATGGCCTTTGATACCAGAGTTACCTAGGATTCCATCTGAGCAGAGACTGGGTTTAAGATGGCTGTTCAACTAAAATGAGAAGAGATAGCAGGGCTGTCAGGGGGATACTCTCCAGTGAGGGTCAGGGGACCTAGATTCCAAACCCAATTCCTCGTCTCTTGATGGTAAGACCTTGAGCATGTCACTTATCCTCTCTGAGCCTTTGTTTCATCATCAACATAGTTGCAATCAGAGAAAGACCCTCAACATTGATTTTTCACATGGTTGACCAGATGCAGAGTACCTTAAGGTATCAACTACACAAACGTCTTCACTTTATCAGGTTGAGCAACACAGCTCAGATGGGCAAAGCTGGTGCTCGAGGGCTTCTAGCAACAGGTGTTCTGTACACATCATCGTACCTATTGACTCTGTTGCGGAGAAAGTACGACAAAGTCTGCAAGCTGTTGAGATGTTATGAGATGATCTTTTGGGCAAATATATCAGTAAAATCAAACACTAATTTCTCCTGAGGGCTGGTGCTGTATTCTGAGGCAGCTGACAGAGGCTCACAGGGTGGGGAGTATTGAAAAAAGCTGACAAGGTCCCCGCAGGTGGGGATTGTGTTCTAATGATGTGCCGTGTGTCATTAACAAGCAAACAAATAGATCCTAGTTTTGTCTAGTAACAAGTCTAGCCCCAGCTCAGTCCACTGAGGACTAAAATAGTGCTATGGACTGAACTGTGTCCCCCCACCCCCATTCATATGTTGAAGACCTAATCCCCTTTGTGGTGGTATTTAGAAATGGGACCTTTGAAAGGTGATTAGAGTTAGATGAAGCCATGAAGTTAGGGCCCTTACGAGAACAGACATCAACGAGCTTTTCTCTCTCTCTCTCTCTCTCCCATTTAAGGACAAAGCAAGAAGGCAGCTGTCTGCAAACCGGGAAGAGAACCTTCAACAGGGATTCAAATTGGTCAGCACCTTGATCTTGGACTTCCCGGCCTTCAGAACCTTGAGGAAATAATGTTGGTTAAGCCACCTAGTCTGTGGTATTTTGTTATAGCAGCCTGAACTGAATAATGCAAACAGAACTATATAATAGAGAGTACATGGGCACAGCAAATACCTCACTGACAAAGGGATTTTGAGGTAATCCCTGAAAGACCAGAAGGAGCTGGCTGTGCACAGATCTGGGGACAAAATATTTCAGGCAGGGAGGAAAACAGAAAATGCAAAGGCTTTGGGAAAGATCCAGATCCAGTTTTGTTCTTTGGAAGAACAAAACCAGGCAATGTGTCTGGAACACAGAGGTGGGAGAAGAGTGCTAAGAGAAATAAACAAAGGTGAGATTACGCAAGCCTGCAGAGAAGGAACACTTCTGGAAGGATATGTAAGAAACTGTTAATAGTGGTTACTTCTTAAGGATGGGATGGACAGCAGATGGTGTAAAAATACAAACACAAAAATTTATCTTTTGCCATCTATCCTTCTAACTATCTAAATTTTTTTGATCACATATTAATTTTGTAATACAGAAATATTATGATATTATAATAAAGGAATATTAACAAATACTACATATAAGGTGACCTCAATATCAGAGGGTCTTAAAATATCTTTAAAAATATGTATTTGGCCAACCCAACTATACAACCCTTAAGGATACAGCAAAAATAGTCAAATATCGGTTTAAAATATTTCTTGTGGGTCTGGGTACGGTGCCTCATGCCTGTAATCCTAGCACTCTGGGAGGCCAAGTTGGGTAAACTGCTCGAGCTCATGATTTCTTGAGACCAGCCTGAGCAAGAGCATGAGCCCATCTTTGATAATAGAAAAACTAGCTGGACATCATGCCAGGTACCTGTAGTCCTAGCTACTCCGGAGGCTGAGGCAAGAGAATTGCTCAAGCCCAGGAATTTGGGTGTCTGTGAGCTATTACACTGTGGCATTCTGCCCAGGTGACAGAATGAGACTGTGTCTCTAAATAAATAAATAAATATTTTAAAGAAAAATATTTGATGAATTACTTGCACACATGTTAAAAATATATTGCTTTTTCTAAACTCTCATTTGTACAACATCGTTATCAAAACTTCCATATTTCTTGATCAGTGGAGTCAGTTACTAACAAGTGCATCTCAGAGAACTTTTCAAGTAGAGAATCTTTCTGATGATGTGGGGTGCATATCACACAGCACTTCACAGCACGCGGCTGCCACGGCAGATTTATCCCAGGCCTCAATTAGCCATTCACATCACCTTAGGAGAGGTGTTTTCAGTTTTGTTCTTTTTAATCCCACAGATGTAGGCAGTTGGAAAAATAATGCCCGGCTCACAAGATGTCCCCATCCTAATCTCCAGGGCCTGTGACTACATCAGGTTATGTACATAGCAAATGGGAGTTAAGGGAGCAGATGGAATTAAGATTGCTATTCGGCTGACCTCAAAATATGCAAAGCAGCCTGACTGTCCAGGTGTACTCCATCACAGGAGTTTGTAAACATGGAGGAAGGAGGTAGAGGGGAGGTCAAAGTGATGTGATGTGAAAACAGCCCAATACGCTCTGGAGACAGAAGACAACTGAGCACCAAGGAAGCAGCTCACAGAAGCCGGACAAGGCAAGAAAACAGACTCTTCTGCCAAAGTCTCCAGTGGGAATGCAGGAGCCAAAAATAAGTTGTCCGTAGAGCACATGGTCAATGCCTTGATTTTAGCCCACTGACAGCCTCCTCAGGCTTCCACCCTCCAGCACTGTGAGATAATACTTTGGTGTCGTTTCAAGACATAGAGTTTGTGCTAATTGTCACAGCAACCATGAAAAGCAAACACAGTAACAGTGCATAATCTGGGTATTTTTGATCTTCACAGGGTAATCATGTCCTATGACACTATAATAAGTGATCTTTAAAAGCTTTACTTAAAACGACACCAAAGGCATGCTGTTGTGAGGTCACTCCTCCCAGGATTAATTGGTAAAATTTAGTTTAGTCTCTCTCCAGCTCTTGGTCTATCAGATGACTCACTGCATCTAAAACTAGTATTAAAATAGGTCATACCAGGCTAATGCTCTCCCCTCTTCACTAGAAAGAAAAGCTGTTGCTCCAAATAAGATAGTTGAAATAAGAAAATTGAATTGGAAATAAGGAAAATTTTGTGACTTTTTTTCTGAGGATGATTTTGAAAGCAAATCTTACCTTATAGTAATTCTTAATTTAAATAGAAAAAGTTAGGGCCCACCAGACCACCCTCCTTGCTCCTCTCTCACCCACTGATCCTGCATCTCTTGACAGATGTCAGTTGAATTCTAATACTAACCTCATTTTGCCAATATGTCCCTGATTGGAGTATCATTGCTTTCCCTTGCAGTAGACCCTTAGGCTGCTGGTCATACCAAGAGCTGAGGTGGTCTTGACGCAACCACTCAGAAGGTAAGGGTGTATGTCACACACTTCTGGGGTGGAAGGACCACTTCACCCTACACTAACACCTCCATTGACTCTTCCCAGAAGTCTGTTTGAATGCATTGTTCTATCCATGCACAACAAAAGCAGTTGGAATCTCCTCTTAAGTAAGAGAAGAAAAAAAATTTAAATTTCCAGTGGGCTTATTGGTCAGCTGGCCAAAGCTATTCTAGAGCTTATCAGTTTCCATTGCATTAGAATTTACGAATGGCTTCTGTTCCCTCTTCTTGACTATAAGTTACTGGATGTTTGGTACAGTGTATTCTTCTTCCTGTCAATAATATTTACCGATGTCCCAGGCACTTTTGAATACATTATTTCTCTTTATCCTTGCAATCAGCCTAGAATATAAGAATTCATATCCCCCATTTTATAGATAAGGGAATTGAAGTTCTGCTGAAGTTCAAAGAAGAAAAATAACTTGTCTGTAAGAGCACATGGTCAATAAGTGGCAGAGCCTGAATTTGCATCAAAGACTGTCTTACTCTCAAACCAATGGTCATTGTATAATACCCAGTATGTGAAGGTGCTAGTCCTGGTGCCTACGGAAAAATAAAGAATGACACGTTCACAGGCATCTTACACTTGTCACATACAGAACTTAGGTCGGAATGCTTGGTATGCATTAATTTGAAGTATTAAATATGAAATTGCCTTTCTGTAGGTTTCAAAATAGTCATATGTTTATGATAACTCAATGGAATGTATGTTGAATTGGAAGGAATAATACTCACTAGGATACTGGGGTATTTTAGAACCCAGGCTTTGTACTCTGACTATCCATATTCAAATCCTACCTCTGTCACTTGCTGGTTATGTGATCTTCGGCAAGTTATTTAACTTCTCTGAATCTTGATTTCCTCATTTGTAAAATGAGTTGTTGTGAGGGTAAATGGAGTTACTGCATATAAATCACAAAATAAACTGCACAACACACAAGGACTTCTTAATAAATATTAGCTATTGGCATTACAATAGGAGTGATCTAATTCCATGTTTGAGGAGTTGTGGTAGCTGGGGTAGGGTAGGGGTAGTGGAGAGCAAGCTGAGCTGCCAGGATGACAGAGCTTGTAGGATGAGGATGTTTATTATGAATTTTTTGGCCATTTCTCTGACCTCCTTCATGGGACCTGAGACAGCAAGGCTGGAAGACAGAATTCCCATTTGATCCTTCATGTCTAGGCCCCCACCCTGGAGACCAGAGAAGATTTCTTTATTGTCTCTTCTGAGCTCTAGTCCAATCTGAAATGCCCCTGAGCATGGCAAAGACAACTTAGCCATGACACTCACTCTGTTGGCAAGAAAGCAGACCCAACAGGGAACAAGTATTTGGGTTGAGGACATTTGGGAAGATCACTGCAATGCAGTTTGCCAAAGCTCAGAGGCTGCAGCACCTGCTTGAGTGCCAGGGCCAGGGGCAGGGAGAGCGGGTAAGAAACTGGTTCATCAGTTACCAGTGCAAAACCAGACAAGAAAAACAATGCACTAGTTGCCTGGAGATGCCTTAACAAAGTACCACAAACTAGGTGGCTTAAAACAACAGAAATTTATCCTGGCACAGTTCTAGAAGACCAACATCCAAAATCAAGGTGTTGGCAGTGCCAGGCAATGTCTGACACCTCCAGGGGAGAATCATTCCTTGTGTCTCCCTCACTTCTGATGGTTACTGGTGGTGTGTGTGTGCCTGTTGGTCTGTCTGTCTGCATCTTCTGATGGTTGCTGGTGGTGTGTGTGTGCCTGTTGGTCTGTCTGTCTGCATCTTTGTCTTAATTTTCCTTCCTGTAAAGACATCAGTCATTGAATTAGAGTCCATCCTAATCCAGTATGACTTCATCTTAATCTAACTAATTACATCTGCAAAGACCCTATTACCAAATAAGGCCATATTCTTTTTTTATTTATTGAAAAGTAACAAATTATAATGGTTTATATTTATGAAGTATAATATGTTATAATATATGTATATGACACAGAATGATTAAATCTAGTTGATTAACGTATTCATCACCTCAAATATTTATTTTTTGTGGTGAGAATATTTGAAATTTACCCTTAGAAAATTTGAAATATACATCATTATTAACTAGCATTACCATGTTGTGCAACAGATTTCAAGAAATGTATTCTTCCTGTCTGCCTGAAACTTTGTGCCATTTGTGTTATGCCTCCCCATTCTCTCCAACCTCCAGCCTCCTCATAACCAGCATTTTACTCTCTGCTTCCCTGAGCTCTGTTTTATTACAGGTTGCACATGTAAGTGAGAACATGTGGCCTTTATCTTTGGGGCCTGGTTTATTTCACTTAGCATAATATCCTCCAGGTTCATCTATATTGCCATAAGTGATAGGATCTCTTTCTTTTTTAAGGCTGAATAGTCTTCTGTTGTGGATATATACCATATTTTCTTTATCAACTCATGCAGTAATGGTCACTTAGACTAATTCTGTATCTTGGCTGTTACAAACAGTTCTGCAGTGAACATGGGAGTGCAGACATCTCTTTGGCATATTGATTTCCCCAAATAAGGTCACATTTGGGTTCCTGCATGGACATGAATTTTGGGGGCTGCTATTCAAGTCAGTACAAACAATAGCAAACAGGCAAATGCAGTGTGGATTTCCCAGCTGCCTCCTGCTCCCAGCGGGAACACTGCCCTATAAGCCAGGCCTCAACCAAGAGGAGGCCAGACAGCGTGGGAGGTGGGGAGGCCCTAGAATACAAACCTAGGCTGCAATAACAAGCTTCCTGATATCATCATTTGCTAGAAGCCACATGCTAAGAAGAAAAGCAGAGGACAGATAAGACAGTAGTCAACGAAATTTATGTCCATAACAAGGCATATAGTCTGGAGCTAAAGGATGATGATAAGACTCCTACAAGGCCCAGACACGAGAAGCTATCAAGACTCATAGGTCACATGAAGTTGGCCACTCATTCATTCATTCATTCTCTGGCTCATTCATTTATTATGTGCCAAGCAAACTCCCTAGCACTACAGAGACAAAGGCCAATTGCTACCTAATGGAATCACTGCTGTTCATCTTGGTGTCCTTGCTCTCTAGCTGGAGTGTGAGTGGAGACATAAACTCATAAAATAATCTCAGCAAAGCTTGATAACCGCAAATGTAAAAATATATATTGGATATAGAAGTTCAGAAGCCTTAAGCCTGTACTCTCTCAATATAGGGCTAGCAATACACTTGAACTACTATGGAGTTTACAGAAGAAACCCTTTCTTCTCAGTCCATTAAGACCCCATTCCTCTGTCAACACCTCTTGTAGTATAACTGTTTATGTATCTATTTTCCTAACTGCAGTGTGGTCCCCTCTAAAGCAAGGGCACTACCTTATCACTCCTTGTCTCTCTGCTAGATCCTAGCAGAGATTGGGACCCATAGTTAGTAGTCATGTTATAGTTATGAAGACTATACTCTATGACTGTGTGTATGTGTGTGGTCCACACACAGGGGAGGACCAGGGGAATAGCCTGAAGCCCTATGAAGGAAGAAAGGATCCTTACCTTACACACACACACACACACACACAGTCACACTCACTCTCATAAGGATCAGCCCTCCACCTGAAGGATCCTTACACACACACACAGTCACACTCACTCTCTCTTTCTCTCTCTTTCTCTCTCACACACACACACCCTTTCTCCTGGAAACCCATGTCTAACTCCTGACAGCCCTTTCCCTCTAATTTTTATGTAGCATGCTAAGTACTCTTGTAGGGCATTGTCCCCAGCTGCTCTTGGTCCAAGTCTTTTATAAAAACAAATGTTTGGCATTGAATGAGGCTTGCTTTGGTCAAGCAGAAGTGACATGTCATTTCCCAGCAATTAACTCTAAGATTTGTACACAATTTGTCACAGTCTCTGTTTCCCCCCGGACCCTTGACCACTTATTTTAGATGGTGGTTACCTGGTCAGCCACCTTTCCAGGAGAGTATGCATAAATAGGGCAGAACCCCCAGATGACTTGCAGTGGGCAAGTCACTTGTGCAAGAAATAAGCCTTCATGTAAAAAGCCACTAAGATTCAGAGGTTATTTGTTATTGCAGCAAAACCTAGTCTATATGATTCATTCACCAATACACACTTTCAAATTGTGTTTCTGAATAAAGGTGAAGGGCTTTGCTAAGACCTTAATTGCACTCTATTTAGTTCAGGAAGCATTTATTAGTCACTCACTTTAAACAGAGTACTTGTCTGTCCTCATAGAATTTGTAGTCTAAGGAGGAAGGTGGCAATGGCCCTGTATGGCCATATGGAATGTTAAAATATGGAAATATTTTTATATGGTTGGTAAACAGCGCTTTTCCAAACCCTGAAATGTTTCCTCCTTTCTGCCTCTGCTACCCCCAACCTCTCCCCAACAACTCACCTCCCACCCCGAAACACACATGTGCAGTGCATACACACGATTAAGGACTTACCTTTTAGCACGGAAAGGGACCCCTGGAATTGCACTCAGCCCTTCATTCTGATTGACTTGTACTGATGCTATTGTTAAATATTTTAGAAATCACTCGGAGACACAAAACTAATTTGGTACTCTGACTACGAGAGGAAATATGAAGAAGATTCCACGACTCACCTGCAGGTTGGAGCAAAGCCAGCTCCCTAAACTAGCCTTCTGGTAACTCTCATTTGAAGCTCTGCCTGAGTAAGGTAAGGATCCTTCCTTCCTTCATAGGGCTTCAGGCTCCTCCCCTGCTTCTCCCCGTGCATGGCCCACACACACACACAGAGTCACACTCACTCTCACACACCCACACTCACACCCCCTTTCTCCTGGAAACCCATGCCTGAGGCCTGACAGCCCTTCCCCTCTAATTTTTATGCAGCATGCTAAGTGCTCTTGTGGGGCATTTTTCCCAGTGGCTCTTGGTTCTTGTCATGTAGCATTAATTTGTGCCCCCACTACATGCCTTCCAAACTTGAACCATGGAACCACTGACATTGCATTACTTTTCATTTCCTTATCTGTTGCTCCCTGTAGAAGCCAGTTCTGGGTATGTGGTGGAGGAAGAGATAGCTGGGGCAGAGGTGAAAGAAGGAAGGGGTAAGGAGTGAACCCCTGGAAACACCAACCATGATGAAGAAGAGCAGCTGAAGGGAGCAAGAAGAACAGGGGAAAACCAGAGCAGAATTAGGAAAGGGGGTTGCAGACAGAGAAAGGAAGCAGGATGGGAGCAGGAGACAACAGTGTCTCACAGCACCCTTCAGGTGGAGGCCTGACAGCAGGGTGGGGAGCTGGCACAAAGGACATCACCATTGACCCCCGAGGATGAGAGTTTAGCAGGGTGGTAATCCGAATGGCACAGGATGAAGAGAGAAAGAGAGGTGAGACCATGTGGACAACACGGGGTCAGTACCGAAGGAAGGAAAGAGCCAGACAGCAGAAGAGAAGGTGGATTGGTCTGCAGAACAGGGGGAGCCTGGACGTGCCTCCTGCTGTCTGTGCACCTGACCCAGACCGTGGGCTTCCATGAGCTGGTCAGCACTGGGGCAGAGTCTAGACATGAGAAAGACACCTGCTTCGCCTTTATCTGGGCTCAGATTTGCAGCCTTACTCCTGCTGGTTCCTGCTCAGAGGGACGTGTTTCTGGCCACCTGCTCCAGGATGCTCGTGTAAGCGGAACAAGAAAACTTGTCATCAGAGAGGCTCATCTGCAGCCAAGCTGAGAGTCTCGGATCCGGGGACTGGCACTGGTCAGGGGCATTCTGAGGGTTCTACATTTAAACTCTGCTCCATCTCTGCCTTGTGTTAGCAAGAGCAGCACCGCCTCCACTTCTGTATCAGGCTTTATTTCTGGTTGTGATACGTGCAATTTTTCAAGTTGCTACAGCAAAATATTCCATTTTTTCAACCTGCCCTTCTGGATCTTTTGGCTCTCTGAAACTTCAGCTAAAGTTCCCAGTGAGCGCGTGTTCCATCTGGAGTCAGTGACAGGCACAGTAAACTTCCAAAGAGAACTGCAGGGAGTTCCGAGTGGATCACGGGTTCTGTCTGTAAGTTCCTTGGCTGCCGAACCTCCTGCCTTTGAGGAAATACTTCAGTCAGTTTTCTCCAAACAGCCTAGAATTAGTCATTTCTTCCCATTTCTCATGATGTACTATTAAAGCAATCTCCTAAGTGATTACTGAAATTATTCAGATAGAACCACTGTGAAAATACATTATAGGCATGTTACTTAGCAACCAAAGAATCTAGGTACTCTTAAAAATTAAGATGTAAAAAGTGAGGAGACATATTTCATTCAAAACCAGCTTTACAATGATCCATAAAAGCAACCAGAAAATCACCATAATGGATAAGGTAATGGCAATAAGATTAACTTTAATTACATATTTAGACATCCTGCCCAAGCTCTTAAAAAAGCATTAGCAGAAAGTAAATGGCAGCCTGGTCTTTCATGCTAGACCTGCCTCACGGTGGCCAGAGCCACCATGTCCTTTGATGTGTAGCCGGGATAGAGTCTCTGATCAGCCATTGCCTCCTTCTCAGCATCCTCATCTCTGGTTCTTCTTCTTCTTCTTTTTTTTTTTTTTGTAGACACAGAGTCTCACTGTATCACCCTCAGTAGAATGCCGTGGCGTCACACAGCTCACAGCAACCTCCAACTCCTGGGCTTAGGTGATTCTCCTACCTCAACCTTCCAAGTAGCTGGGACTACATGTGCCTGCCACAACACCTGGCTATTTTTTGTTGCAGTTTGGCTGGAGTCGAGTTTGAACTCACCACCTGCAGTATATGGGGCTGGCACCATACCCACTGAGTCACAGGCGCTGCCCATCTCTGAATTCAGATTCTTCTATCCTGAATTCTACTCATCCCCCTGAAGCCACTGCCACCCTCTTTTGCCACCACTGGTGTGGCTTCCCCACTGGAACTCAGTCAGCCTAGGTCCTGTGGTTGCATCTATGGCCAGGAAACACCTCTGGTTAGGAGCTATGTTGTGGGTTTTATCTCCAACTGCTGTTTTATCAGTGGTTCCCTGGGTCAAACAGGAAATAAGAATACAGAGTCAGACATAGGAGGTCATACAATTAAGTTTGCAAACTCATCCTAGAAAAAGTGCGGCATACCTTACTGCTGGATACCACCCTGGTCACAGTACTCCCATTGGAAAGCTGTGCACAGATGCCACCTCCTAGTCTACCCTTCAAAGCAATTCTGGAACTCTTTTTCTGGAATGGCCATCAGAGCTGTCACAAGGTCTGACAATAAGTGCATGATCTCATCCTTGAAAAAGTGCTAGATATCTCATTGCTGAATATCACTACGGTCACCAGATGGCCAAGGGGAGTACTTCAAAGGTGACCATAGTGATATGCGGTGATGTGGTACGTGACACTTTTTCTAACATGAGTTCTCAAACTTGTCTAACCCTGTGGATATCACATCTAACAGGCAAACAACTGAAAGTTCCTGCCTGGTTCATGGAAGACTAGGAAAGACAAACCTGCAGGCGTGTGTACACATGTTTGTGCTTGTGTGAATACAACTGATTAAAAACCTCCACTGCACTAGACATTATAGTACTGGATCCATTTTCTTCTAATCCTCCCAATAGCTTAGGAAAGCAGGAATTTTTATACTTATTTTTTAAATGTTTATTTTGAAGTAATTATAAATTCAGAGGAAGTTACAAAGAAATGCACATTTCTTACTATCATCTGGCCCCTGACCCCAAGACTCTGCTTACTTCTATATATACACATAGTTAGAAGAGACTGTGATGATCTTGATATCTCACAGGACACCATGCTGGTCCACTATATGGATGACAATATGCCAGTTGTTCTTGTGGGCAGGGGTGCCAAGTGCCCTAGATACCTAAGAAGACACCTGCACAGAGCTCAGGACATAATCCCTGTGGGCCTGTAATAGTGAAGTTTCTAGGGGTCCAGTGGAGTAGGGTGCGGGGAGATTTTGCTCTAAATTAAGAGCCAAGTTGCTGCATCCAGCACAACCTACCACAAAGAAGAATGCATGATGCTTTGGGGTCCTCTTGTTTGAGGTGGCAATATCACCACGTGTGGGTATGTGTGGCTACCGTGCATTTGCCAGGAACACCAGAAGGCTGGTGGTTTTGAGTGGAGCAGAAACCAAGAACGGGCTCTCCAGCAGGGGCAGGCTGTGGTGTGAGCAGTCCTGCCACCTAACCATATAAACAACAGACCCAAAGGTATGGAAAGTGTCTTCAGAACCCCATTGGAGAGGCCCGCAAGCCCCACTGCCCTCCTCTGCTAATGATTATTCTCCATCATAAAAGAAGCCCATGTCTGGCTAGTGGCCCCTGGTACAGTCTTTACACCTCACTTGTGGATCTCAAGTTAACCGTGCAACCCAGCTGCCTACCATGAAGTAAGTCCACCAAGCCATCAAATCAGACACTCACAGCAGCATTTCCTTACATATTGGAAGTGCCGCTTAGGAGACGGGTCCAGCAGGTCCGGAAAGCAGGAGCAAGCTGCACCAACAACCGGCTCTGGCTCCCAGACTCCAGCAACTACTTCCCCACCTCCTCCCTAACCTGTACCTGTGGCCCCGGGGAGCCCACCATGTCCAGTTACCAGAAGAAGATAAAGCACCGGCCTCTTCCAGGGAGGCGCCTGCATGGCGTGCTGGTGTGAGCCGGGAGCCGATGCCTTGCACCCTAAACTGCTCTCAGAGACGGTCCTGAAAGGCAGTGATGAGAGAAAGTTATCCTGCTGGGCTAACTTTGAGGGATACATCTGGCCTTCCACTTTATGCGGAAGGAGAAATGGCCTGGAATATAAATTTGCAATGACTCACGAGCAACAGCTAACAGTTTGGCTGCTTGCTTAGAGACTTGGAAGGAATTAAAAAATTGGTTACTAGGAAGTCTGAGGTACGGATACGTGGGTGGCTCTTTTCTTCCTTTTCATTTCTTCTTCTTCTTCTTCTTCTTTTTTTTTTTTTGTTGTTGTTGTTTGTTTGTTTGGGGGGGGTTGTTTGTTTGTTTGTTTGAGACAGAGTCTCATTCTGCTGCCCAGGTTAGAGCGCCATGGCTCATATAGCTTTACAGCAGCCTCAGACCCCTGGGCTCAACAATCCGCCCACCTCAGCCTCTGGAGTAGCTGGGACTACAGACGCCACAACACCCCGGCTAATTTTTCTATTTTTAGTACAGACAGGGTCTTGATTTGCTCAGGTTGGTCTCAAACTCCTGAGCTCAAAGGACCCACCCACCTTGGCCTCCCAGGTTGCTGGGATTACAGGTGTAAGCTCCCTCTCCCAGCATGGGTGGCTCTTGGAGAATGAACATGGAGCGTGAAGATGTTTATAGCTCACATACACATTTGCTAGGGACACCCATGGCAGACGAGGGTCTCAGTAATCAGGAAGAAAAAAGACCATTCTCTGCCTGTCCGCCAGCCACCCAGGGCCCACCCCACAGAGGCTGCGCCCGACTTCCCTTCAACACATCGGGTCTGGGGGGGCACTGCGGGTACCCGGCCTGCAGAAACTGGAACTAAGCCCCCAGTAGGGCACACTCCTGTGAAGGGTTGAAGACACACATGTCAGAGATACAGATTTTCTTCCCTTCTCAGCCCTCCTGGGCTCCCCATGCTTATCTGCACAGAACGCCAGGTTCTTCCTCTAATAGTCTCCATATTGAAAGGCACAAATATATATTTCAGCAGTATTTTTAAAGGAATTGTCACTTGCTTCTATTGTTTACCAAGTATTTCTCCAAGGCAAAACTCATCAAATACACTGACTCTGTTTATGATTAATTTCAAGGTTTTTCCAAATGTAGAGGCTGCAAAATCAAATATCTTCTTTCATTACAAAATGTAAGTTTTTAATTAGATTAAAAGCTCCATCAAAACCTTTTCCCCACAATTCAATATAGTCCAAGATGCAACGAAGGTAATTCAAAAATAAATTTTAAATATAATTTGAGTTCTCATTGTTTAATTTGTTCTGTTTTTCCCTGGATTTTTATAACAATAACTTTGAATCCCTTCCTACTTGCAACTGTTTTTCTCAGTAACTATAATTCATCAAAAGCTGGAGTTTTGGTGTGTCATTCTTAGAATATACAAATTAAAACCTTTCAACTGATTTTAAACAAAATACAACCAAAACTTGTCAGAAGCATTTACAGGAAGTTCAATACCCTTGTAGGACACAGATTAATTTACAATGTCATCCTTCAAAGGTTCAGGAAAAACTAAACTCTGGCTCACAGACAGCAAAGAGAAGAGGCATCAACCCCCCTTTTTTTGATAAATAAAAAAGTTTTGTAGCTCAGTTATGCAACTGTGATAATGTATAAATATTTGTCATTTTTGACAACTAAAGCTTCTATTTTGACTAACAAAATATTGCATCTTATTTGAATGAAAATTATACATTGTAGGCGGGGCACCCATAGCTCAGTGGTGAGGGTGCTGGCCCTGTGCACCAGGCTGGCCGGTTTGAACTTGGCCAGGGCCTGCTAAACAAACAAAAAAAAGAAAAAAGAAAGAAAGAAAAGTGTAAATTATGTGTTTATGACAATTACAAATATATTTATACTTCTTAATTTAATAAAACATTGCTTTTACCCCCAAACTTGGATTCACCAATGTGTATTTGTCATTATCACTATAAAAATAATAATGTTATCTCTAATGTTAAACTTTTATCTGAACTTACAGTAGCATTTATAGTAATGTCCCCTTCAACACAAGGAACTTCCAAAAGCTTTACTTTTATTCCATAAAGCAAATTTAAAAAACATAAAATGTATTGGAATTAACTAACTTCCATTGGAAGGCTGTGATGATATTGATTTGAATCAATGTTTATCTGACTGCTTACAAAATTCTTCTGCAAACAGCAAGATGATATGAACAGCTATCATCTCACTTTTTATAGATGAACAAGAAAATTTAAAATTGAAAATGAGCAAACTTTATTTAGAATACTAGTTATTTAATCTAAATGAAAAGTGATGATTGGCCACGTGATGTGTAAAAGCACCTTCTGCAACTGCAGTGCCACCTCATCGTTTTTAGGCCATTTTCTTCAAATAACTAACAATTTTTGAAGTGGATACGGAAACTTCTCCATGGGATGTGTGCCTTCTGATTTTCAGAAATAGCATTATGGGCCTCAGGGTGGGCGGTTAATATTGGCAAACATTTGGGGGCAAGTTACATATTCATCATTGACTTTCTCAAGAAGAAAGTTTTATTACTTTCTTTTTCAATAAACATAGACTGCCATTGCTGTAGATTTTTTGCTACCAAGTAAATTTATTGAAAACAAATAAATAGTTATAGTCATTTACCCATACAATAAACAATATACCCATACAATAAACAATAATTCAGAGTACTTTCTCTAATCGCCCCAGTGGGGTAGTTTAGCTACTACTCCCTACACACATTTCCTGTACACCTATTCTATAGTTTCTCATATTTCCCAATGACCACAGTGACTTGAGGCTTCCTACCTCTTGTAGGCTATAGAGAGCACAGGTCACAACTGTATGGTACACCAAGAGGCTAATGATGGCAGTGGCTTTGAATCCATCTTGCACCATCGTCTGAAATCGGGGATTAGCTGTCCCTGGCCAGCTGGATCTGAGTACACTTTGTTACATTAAAAAACACCCTGTACACTGACCTAGAGAGAGAACTGCTAGTATTGGAACCAAAGGTGGGTTATCACTGGTCACCTTCCTGATTAACCACGTGTTGAAGTAAGAACTCTGCTCACCGCACCTGTGTATCGCACACTTCTAGATGAGGGTGTTGTGGAAGCTAGAAATGCAAAGGGGAACCCATCTCAGCTTGTACTACCAACAATACTGTGTTTAAAAATAAAAAAATCAAAAACAAATGGTAAACTGGTCAGGACCCCAGCAGGACAGTCATAAACTGGGACCAGTCCAGAAAAAATGTAATGGGAATTTTACATCAGAAGGACTGGCTATCAACGTATGGAGCCTTTTGTCAACATTAGGACACTGAAGGCGGAAAAGGCAGACTGCACATGCCTACTGCGTGCAGCAACACAAAGCACACAATTCCACCCAGGACGCATTAGTGCTAAAAATAGAAAATTAACCTGAATCTAATCTAGCTCACTGGCGCTTCCAGGAAACATGATAGATGAGTTAGATTACACTGCAAGAAAGCAGACAGGCAATTCCAGAACATAGGCATTCCTCAGAACTACTACCATGGTTTCTTCAACAAGTAAGTGCCCCCCCCAAAAAGAATTTCTTTTAAAAAGTATGGGGCAGGAGAAACTGCTGTTGAGTACAAGAGAGTAAAGAGACATGATATGATAAGGATCATCTTTAGAGCCTAGTTTAAATAATCAACACTAAAAAGACATTTTTGAGACATTTGCAATGTTAAAAGTTACCTGGAATTATTGTTATTTTGGGGGGTAGTAGTTGTGTGTGTTTGAAAAGAAAATGTCCCATTTTCAGAAATTCCCACTGGATTATACTATGATGAAATAACGTGCTATCTGAGATTTGCTCTAAAAATGCCTCAAGCAGAGAAAACACAATAGAGAGATGAGGCTAGTGTGTGGCATAATCATGCTATGTGTAGAATCTGGGCATTGGATATATTAAAGCTTATTATACTATAAGTATGCATAGACTATGAATATGACTTTATGTATAATATAATTCACATTATAATTATTGATAGTATTAAAAATAATTATTAATATAGTTATATAATAATGCATATGACATAGCATGACTGGTATTAAAATATAATTAATATTAAACCTTTTATACTGTTCTTCCCTCTTTTACACACATTTTATATTTTTATCTTTAAATTTGAAGGTTTAATTGTTGAATAAGTTAAATGTTGAATGTTGTGGAGCCACAAGGCTTGTGTTTTTAGCTCTCTCTCTGTTCTTCAGTCAATCTTTTAGTTAATGCTGAATGTGTATGTTTAATCAAAGAGTCAGGATTCCTTCAAGATAGCTAGAAGATTTTGAGTGTTATCACAAGGAAATGATAAATGTTTAAACTGATGCATATGGTGATTGCCCTGATTTGATAATTATACATGCATTGAAACATCACATTGTCCCCCATAAATATGTACACTGGTATGCGCCAATTTTATATTTAAAAATTAATTTTAAAAGAAGCCAGGATTCTACCAGTCAGTGATGACGGTGATGCTTCTATTTTATCACTTACTGAAAACTGTGGAAACCACCCATCCTTCATTTTCTTCTTGCTACCATTATAGTTTGGAAAGTCTATTCTCACTCAGGTCATTCTGGGTTTCAGTTGGTGGGTATTCATATTAGCTTCTATCACCCATATCACTGTCTATAAACCCAGCCAGGATCAGTGGAAATAAACTGAGCTACCTGGGCCACCTCAGAGTTCGTTTACCTACCTACCAATCTCTTCATGGATTTTTGGAGTCTGATGGCCTAAATTTAATTTGTGAGAAGCATCTCTCCATCCTCAACTCTTCCCTCTGATGCCTCAGTCTATGGGATCCCATTGTGTACTTAGGTATTCTGTGAAAGATGGTTTCCCAACAGCAAAGGCCCATATGGACACACCCAGCCATCCTCTCTCACCAACACGGTCACACCTCCTGATCTCTGACAGACATCACTTGCCTCCTACCACATCTGGCTACCTGTTAGCCCTAGCCCTGCCCTTCTTGGTCATTAGATGAGATAGCTTTTGTCTAGATGTTTCTAAATCAGCAAGGTTTTACTATTTTTCACAATCTATGCATTTGTAAAATCATCCAAGGCCAGAAATGTTGTCTCCAGTCATTTGGCTCATTTTTCTCTATCTGGAAGCACTGGCCTCCCCTCTGTCTCCAGTCTTCTTTCTTCTAAAGCCCCCAGCAGCCTGGCTGAAACATAGAAGATAACTTGTGAATATTTTTATAATAAATGAATAAATGAAGGTATATGTGTCTATCATTCTGAAGCATCCAGGATTAGAAATATTTTGGTTTTTGAGACAGAGCCTCGAGCTGTTCCCCTGGGTAGAGTGCCGTGGCATCATAGCTCACAGGAACCTCCAACTCCTGGGCTCAAGTGAGTCTCCTGCCTCAGCCTCCCAAGTAGCTGGGACCACAGGCACCCACCACAATGCCTGGCTATTTTTTTGGTTGCAGCCGTCATTGTTGTTTGGCAGGACCGGGCTGGATTCGAACCCACCACCTTAGGTGTATGTGGCTGGCGCCTTAGCCACTTGAGCCACAGGCGCCGAGCCTAGAAATATTTTTCATTTCTCCCCATTGGATGCTGATTTAAAGCTATTAGAATCTGGTTGGCAAATCTCACACCAAATACAGTCTTGCCAATCTACTGAGATGCATTTTATCCTTTAGCAGATCCTGCCCACTCCCACCTCACCCCTAGCATTAAAAGCTAAAATTCAGAAACTACTACTAGCTGTGTGACCTGCATCAAGTTACTTAACTTTTCTGTGCCTAAACTGAGGAACCGTAAGGGAATAATCTCATCTGCCTCACAGATTATCAAAGTCAACATGTATAAAGTGTTTAAAATGGTGCCTGACAGATCATAAGGGTTGAATAGGTGTTAGTACATATTATTATTAATCACGTCACTAAGCTGTTACTGCTTTGATGCTGGCTGTTTTAGTCTTTCACTGACTTTTTTTTTTTAAATAGCAGAGAAGTGTTAAGGTAATGGGAACAAAAGAACCAAATCCAGAATATGAATGCAACATTAGCAGAATTCTGGGACGAGTGCCAACAGACCAGGAGGCAGCATTTTATCCCTATTAAAAGACCTGCTAATCTACAAAGTGATTCCTGCAAACAGCCTCTGGAAGCAGCTGTTAGGTTAGTCCTTTACATTGAAAGGTTATTTTCTGACCAGAACAACCTGCCTACTGCCTACTCAATGGTTAGGAAAAGCAATAAAGAGAAAATGACTTGTAAAACCAGGAGAAAGCATTTTTAACTTGTCTAAAATTAAAAAAAAAATTAAATCACTTCCTTTCCTGAATGTTATTTTGCAAGATAGGAAAGATCGTCTGAAAATGCTGTTGTGCCAAAAACCCAGTGCCAAGGATGAAAAGTTTTGATACACATGTAAGAAAAAAGGGTAGAAAGGTTGGCCTTCTAGAAATACAGCTGAAAATACTCAGAATCACAGGCTAAGAACCAAGGCAGATATCAGAGGTCATCCTATTCATGTTCTTTACAGATAAGGAAACTGAGTCCCCATGAGGTTAGTACCTTACCAGACCCAGGTGTTATTTTTTCCACTTTATGCAGCCATGACTATTCAATTAGACCAAAGGAACATATTCAAATCACAGCAGAAGAGGCAGATACTCTATTAAAACCTTAAGGGAAACAAGCAAAAAACAAAAAAAGTCTTCAAAACTTATGGGGGAATGGAATATAAAAATATGTATCAGCATATGGAAAAAGATAAGGAGAACAGGGGAAGGTTCACCATGAACATGACCCAATATGAATGTTTCCAAACAACACAACTCGAAGAATTTTCAGAGGTACCCCAAATCATATAGTTTCCAGAAAGTCTTTCTCTTGATTTTTCCAGGATAAAGTTGGTGGACTCCAAATTACTGTTATCATTTCCAGTGCTTTTTATTGCTTTCAAAATCCTGGCTAGAGATTGTATTTCCTGTGGATTCCTTTTACCAAGTCTGCTGAGCTAAGAAGCGGGTAGGGAAGGGGGGTAGTATAGAAGCTTTAACAGATTTCTTAAAGGCATGGTTATTATATATGAGCCATTATTTCAAAGGGGACTTTAAATTTTTGGTGGATGGGTGGGTGGGTGTGTTTATAATGTTTTCAGGGGTATTATGGCACCCCGGTTGAGAGAGAGCACAGTCCCTGAATACAGAATGTCTGAGCTTAAATCCCAGCTCCCTAATTTGCTAGATGTGTGATCTTGGGCATGGTACTTAATCTCTACACACCTCAGTTTCCTCATCTGTAAAACAGGTGTAATAAGAGAATTTAGCTCAAACGGTTATTGTGAGGATTAAGTGAGTTAATGCATTTACAACCTGCAGAAACTTCTCTGGCACATGGCACATGTGTAATTAAACCTTAGCTGCTGTCACTGTCTGGCAACCTTGATTATTTGGAAAAGTACCAAAATAAGACTTCCAACAGGGGCAGCACCTGTGGCTCAGTGGGTAGGCCACCAGCCCCATATACTGAGGGTGGCAGGTTCAAATCTGGCCCCAGAAAACTACAACAATAACAAAAGAAATAGCCAGGCACTGTTGCGGGTGCCTGTAGTCCTAGCTACTTGGGAGGCTGAGGCAAGAGAATCACCTAAGCCCAAGAGCTGGAGATTGCTGTGAGCTGTGATGCCATGGCACTCTACCAAGGGTGACAAAGTGAGACTCTGTGTCTAACAAAAAAAAAAAAAAAAGACTTCCAACAAAACCTGAGCACTACAACAAGGCCCCTTAAGTCACAGACAAGCCTCATATTATTTTACACCAAATCTCAACCAACACATCTGCTTTCCCTGTACAGCAAATTAAAAGTAACAGGGACATGTCTTCCACCAGATGCCAGCCCCAGAGGCGGCTCTGTGGCTCCTCATGCAAACTATTTTTGTGGGACATTTATCACAGCATGGTAAGAAGGTCAGATAGTTCCTGTACCCCAGAAAGTCACAATCTGGTGGGGGAAACGAGCTATGCACACTTGTGGGTACAAGAAAAGCAGCAGATTGGAGTGATCCATGTTAACTGGGCACTGTGGTGAAGCAAGGGTCGCTTCTGGGTGTAGAGAGTCACGGACCAAGATAGGCTGGAAGCCAGAGCCATCAGCATGTGGATACAGAGACGTCACACACATGCTTCAAGATTAATAACCAGTAGAATGCGAAAAATAAAAATGATGACTTTTAGAGGAAGACATAAACACACAAATATCTGTGTAGAAACCAAATATTAGCCCACAAGCCATCAAACTTGGTATCACAGACAAGGCTGCATGAGTTACCATTGGGTTCCTTTATGACTCAGTCTCTGTAAAGGGACACACTGGGCCTCCAGGGGCACTAAGATTTCTTCCAACTTTCAGAGCTGTGAGCCCTGCCTTCTTAACTCACAGCATCACCCTGCCTGGCCCCAGCTCTTCCTAAGACTACTGAAGCCTGCCCTGAATGCACATTTTCTAAACTGTTGACTCATTCCTTTAATAACTTACTGTTAATTTATCCTGCACAGTCTGTGCAGCAATTTATGACTGAGTAGGAGGCAAAGCAAAGTTGAGCTGAGCAGGATGACTAAGCTTTCCCAAGACTTCCCTGTATTCCAGAGTCTGGGTTGGCCAGGGACTTTGTGAAGACTTTAAAACTCACATGGAAAGTGACTACTTTTGTCTACTTGTCTTCCCATGGTCCAGCCACTTTCTAATGATCAGCGGGTTGCAAAGAGATTTGTGATGGTCACTTTCCTTCCAGGTGGTTGGTCAGAGCTATCCAGAGGGGCATGGCTACTCTTCTAAGAGTATCCATGGGAGCATTCTTGGAAGTGGCCCTTTCATCCTCAATATGGGTGCCATCCCAGCCTCCATTCTAAGAGGCATCAGGGAACACTACTGCACTTAGAGCCAGAAAGACCATTTGTCATTAGCCTGGACCTGGAGTCTGACATGAGGCTAAGCTAAAAAGCTGACCATTAGCTGTACAAATGTGATAAAGAGGAGCCAAGACCTGCAGCTAGCTGTGTTGGTCAGTATCTGTGTTCTAGTCTGTCTAGGAAGGCTACAGGACTTGCCACCCTCCTCATTGCAAGGGAAAGTTCCATTCTTAGGCCATTTGCCTCAAAGAGGTTCCCCTGATGATAGTACTGGTCCTTTGAAATGTGGCCCTCATGTTGTTGAAAAAATGCTAGAAATGAGAGAAATTTGTGTGGGGTGTAGGGCGTGCTAGAGGAGACGCACTGCCATCTCTAAGTAACTTGGGTTGGAAAAAGATGAAGACTTTAGAAGACAATTTGTTCCAGGAAAACAACTCCAATAGGCCATTTGGGTTTGTAAATACCAAGCTAAGATCATAACGGGAGAAGAGGCTTTTGGGACACAGCCATGGTTCTTGGGACTAACATGCTTTGGGTGATTCCAAAAAATATTGCCTACATGAAAAGTGCACTTTCTACTCCACACATTTAGTTGCCTTTGGGAAAATGTTGTTACACTTTATGTTTTAAGAATGGGTTGAGTTATCTTTGAGCAAGAAAACCGGTGTTTATGCTTGGGGACATGTACGTGCTTTTGTTTGATAACTGGCTATCAGGGGATGAGATTCAGAAGCTGGAGGAGATGCTCTTGAGAAAAATAAAATAGAAAACCAAAGATTGACAATGCAGCTTCAGAAATCTGGAAGAGGGTGGCCCTGCTCTTCAGTCCTGGTCAGACGTCTCCTAAACCCAGGGAACAGCAGCTCTGACAATTTCAGAGAGAGCCCCATGGGTTCTCTCTAGAAATTTCACTGTAATGGCTGACAACAAGGCTTGGCCATTTCCTCAGCTGTGTCACAAATCAAGGGAGTCAGAGCCTTGAGACAAACCCTTGTCAAAAGACATTGGCATTCTCACCAATACCACTCTGGCAAAAAAAAAAATGGAAAAAACCTAAGTGCCCATCAACCCATGTATGGATTTTAAAACTATGGTATATGCATACCATGGAAAACTATTCAGCCATTAAAAAGATGGAGGCTTGACATCTTTTGTAATAACCTGGATGGAGTTGAAACACATTCTGCCTAGTAAATTATCACAAGAATGGAAAAGCAAGTATCCGATGTACTCAATACTAATACCGCATTTCCCTAAAAATAAGACACTGTCTTATATTTATTTTTTCTCAAGAAGACACACTGGGCTTATTTTCAGGGGATGTCTTCCTCTCCACGCCGAAATGCATGATGTGGCTATGCAGATATGCTGCCTAGCCACGCCCATCACTAGGTCTTATTATTGGGGTAGGGCTTATATTCAACAAATGCATAGAAATCCTGCTAGGGCTTATTTTTTGAGTAGGTCTTATTTTGGGGGAAACACGGTATGAAGCCAGTAGATGAACTAATACATGCCCACACAAGAGAAATACTCAATTCAATTCAAGTAGGGGGGAGGATGTAGGGGAAGGAGGGGGTAGTGATGTGCTCCCACCTAATGGGCACAATGTAAGGGTATATGGCACACCTCCTGGGTGCAGGTCACAACTACAACAATGACTTTACCTAACAAATGCAAACATTGTAACCTAATCATTTGTACCCTCATATTAATTAGAAATATATATATATATATATTGTTATATACACACACACACACACACCTTGGCCAGTTCCAGCATCATGGATTTTGCCTAGAGGAGCCAGAAAGGGAGAGAAAGAACCTGCGAGATGGTTTCTCAGCAAATTCTGGAATGCCAACTTGGAACAAATCACTCAGGAATAGTTGATATAATCTTTGAGTGATGTTAAGTTCCTATTGGCAAGATGAAGGCCTAAGTTATCCTTTATACTCCCAAGCTGATAAAACATATGCAAACCCCATTGTCTTTGAAAAGACACATCTGTTTAGAAATTGTTCTGTTCCCAGTTCAATGCTAATAGCATATGGCTTTTGTTAAACTGTCTTAGTTATATGAGTTTTGTTTTATAGTTATACCCTGGTGATATTGGCCAATTTGTGCCACAGCCTGAAGGTAACAGGGACTGGATTATTTCAGTGAAGTATAAGAAAGAGTAGATAGATTTCTGCTGCCCCTGGAAACATAGTTTAATAGGAGACATATGATACAATGGAATGGGCCATAGAGGTAAGATATCCACATGGAAGGCAAATAAAGATAGAAACATTAAATGGAACTATCTCAGCTTGGGTTCTCCCACAGAGAGTCTCTGAGACAAGTATTTGAGCATAAGTAGTTTAAGATTTTTGAAGTAACAAGCAACAGTAGTGGAGAAGTAGGAAAGTGATATAGAGAAAAGAGGACAGCTAATAAAATATTCATACGGAACCAACTGAAATGGAGGGTAGCTAGAGCTTAATCCCTCCAGTAGGAAACCTCTAAGAAACTACAGATTCCATGCCTCGAAGCTATCCTTCATAAGAGCTGAGGAAGCCGAGGAGCTTATACACCAGCTCTGTCAGTCATTGCTCAAGGCTGATCCCAGAGGATTGTTGGTACCCTGGTACCTCTCGCTGGCTGGTCATGCAGGCAAAGCAGCCTTCTGCTCCTGCAGACAAAGCTCTCCAGTGCACAGAAATCAGTACTGTGTATTGAAAATTGGCCAGAAAACCTTGAAATGTAGGGTTCAGGTATCTAAGCAGTGCAGTAACAGTCTGTTAGGGTCCTTGTACTACTTAGACCCACTTGTACCACTTTTTACATTCTCTCTGTTTGGCCAATGCTTCTTAAAGTAATGACTGGTAACACTTCCTAAAGAAAAAACATACAACAGGAAGCTATGGCCATTACTGCCACAATTGTTCTCAAGACTGACACTCATCACTCCCATCTCTAGAATCCATGCTAGATTCTGCACCTTTCAATAACACTTCTAGGTTGCTTGTTCAATACGGCAACCCAGACCTTTATCCCTAAGATGTATGTCAAAGACCCTGGTCTTTGTCAGGCTATGGTGGTTTCATTTGCCCATTCATGGTTATTTATGGTGATGGCAGCACCCAGAAGCACCCCACCAAATTCCAGACAGGACTTCTCTGCCCCTCTTTACGGAACTCAGCCCTATGTCCTCCCAACAACCAGGGTCACTTACTCCTGTCAGTACAGAAACTCCTTTCTTCACCTGCCAGTATACTTGCATAAGGAATCCAAAATGACCAGATAACAACCAGAACTTGACTTAGTAGAACCTTTATTGCATCCCTTTATAGAGTATCTCTTGCTGGCAACCAGGACCTCTATTTGGTTGAACCTAAAGTTACAGGGGCTACAGGGTCTGGAAGCACAAATTCCATAAGCAGGTCCCTGGAGGAAATGATAAAGGGTCCATTCTCTTTCAACTCTTTAGTTTCCAACCCCCATAGGTCCACCTATGAGGAAAATCTCACTATGTTGTAGTTATTGGTTTGAAGTATCTATTCCCTCTTGAAGGATGGAGACACCTCTCTGGGTGTCATCTCCAAGCTGATGACTATCTGTAGCTTTAAGAAATCATCCCAGCATTCTATAAGGCCAGCCACATCTGAATAGATCTGAAAAGTCACATACTTGTTATCACCTTCCTTCATCGTAAAGTGGGTCTTCTGGTCTAAGGTGGTATAAAGTGGGATCCCATGACCATAAACCAGAAAGATTGAGAACCTTCAGAGGGACATGCTGGCAGAGACACTAAAGGCAGGAAAGGAAATGTATACTCAGAGTATGTAATAATCTTGGTGGGATAACTCAACAGCCCTCCAGGGTGGAATACCTCCCACATAATCAACCTGCAACCAAGTAGCAGTTGATCTCCTAATAGGAGATTCCATGTCAGGGTCCAGCACCAGGCTTGGCTGTTGACAGTCCTGAAGGCCAACAGCAACAGTGGCTAGACCAGCAAGGTTTGTGACAAATCCCATGTTCCTGGACCCTTAAATAGACTCTGTCCCCACCTCCATCACTACTATGTCCTTTCCTGCATCCTACAAGAGTAAGATAACCAAGGAGAGGAGCTACTTGCTTTCCACAAAATGAACTGTTCAGTTCCCTGGTGGTTCTGTGCCCCCTGTATGAGGATGCTTCTTTGGGCATTGATGTGAACACAGATGTCCTCACACCCCCTTACATGCATCCCACACTTCTCTAGACCTTCTTGTCTCTGAACTTCCAATCTCTCTCATCCTAAGCCCTGACCAAACAGCTGAGTCATTCAGCACTGCTCATAAATCTAGCGTGTCCTTACCTCAGATGACTTCCTCCTCTGCGCAGAATGGATTGGCAGGAATGCTGTTCAAGCTCTGCCCACTGGGGGATTTCTTCTAGCACTGTCTTTCAGCACCATCACTGACCAGAGCTGTGGTGCAGCAACTACCACATGTCTCAACATGTTGAGCAGGTCCATGCATGAACAGGGTATAAAGTTATTTCTCCTTGGTCAACTGGTCATAAGGAAGCACCAGTGAGGCCACAGGGCAGGCACTGTGAAGACAGATCAGTGTATGTGGGCCTAGACCATCTGTTCTCCTGATTTACTTGTCTTTTTCAGGTACACTCAGGTCCCAAAGACAATTATGTCCAAGCTGTGATGGGTTGCTGCTGCACCTGCCTGACTTGGTAAGTCTGAAAACACCTAGTGCATTATGGAAAACTCAGGCTCCTGGCTGTCCCATCATCAGCTTCTCGGTCTCTACCAGGGCCCAGTAACGTGCCAAGGGCTGCTTCTCAGGTGTTGAGTCATTCTCTGCTGCAGATGGCATAGCCTGGCACTAGAACCCCAGGATTCTGCCCTGCAGCTGTCCCACTGCAGCTTAGCAGAGACACCACAGAACATTCTGATGTACCGCAGCTTCACTATAGAACATCAGTATGCCCCAGACAACTAGATCTCTAAAATTTCCCTAATATGAGAGGCTCCTGGATCTTTGTAAGGCTTATTTCCCTTCTTCTGATGCACAGGTGTCTTAACAGAGCATACTAAAAATTTGTCATCTGCTCTTCCTAAATGAACATGTCCAAAATCAAAGCACCGGCTTCTGGTGTCTGATTAGGGCTTGTTGTTCACAGGACATTCTCACTGCATCCTCACAGGGTAGAAGGGGCTCTGCGGTCTCTTTCATAAGGGCACTAATCCCCATCTGAGAGCTCTGCCCTTCTGACCTAATCACCTCCTAAAGGCTCTGCTGCCTCCTCATACCATAACATTGGGGGTTGGATTTCAATATATGAATTTAGGGGGACATAGTCAGACAGTAGCAATAACATAGACCTGGGGTATGACCATAATGTGCACTGTTGTCCATTAAAGAAAATGCAAACTGCTTCAGATTCTTACTCTTGGTAGGAATTGAAAGGCACAGATTTGTTCCATACTGAGTGACAGAGGCTGTGTTGATTTAAGATACAGCATAAACACAGCAACTATGATGGGAACTACCACTTGATTAGATTTTATAATAGCCCATTGTCAGAGAGATGAATTACATGATGATATGGTCTAGACAATCATCCTTGCAAATCTCTGAGGGTGGCACTTAATTTTTTCCATCCCACAAAAGTGAGATTTCACTTTGGATTTATTATCTTGACTGGAGATGTGGGAATAGGGATGGGAGTGTCTCAGAGGTATCCATTTAGCCTACCCTGTGAGTCAGAGAATCACAGGTAAGATAATAAATCTGAAGATTCTGTCTCCTAATATTCCATTTATATTACACACTTAGGGACCAGGGGAATGACCACAGACGGAGACAGGTGAGTGGACTCTGGACCAACTGTGACACAATTCCATTTATCCTCTGACTTCCAAACACCTCAAATCTAAAGGCGGTGGGAGGAGGGGGTTGATGACATATTAAATTTCCTAGTTTTGAGGGTCCTGTTACCTAGGAAACAGAATCTGAGAAAGATAATAGTGTACAAGAAACACATTGGGAATTGATCTTGGAAATATTTGCGAGGAATGAGAAAGCAGACTTGCGCAAGCAAAGAAGTTGAACCATGATACTGTTGCAAAAGAGACTTCAGATGATGCCACAGGGAGCTCTGAAGCTTGGAGGGCCTTTCATAGATGTCACTAATTGAGGCCAAGTTACGCAGCCTTTGACCTACCACCTTGACCAGTCACTGAATGAGGGCTTCTCCTAGGGAGGGGCCCAGCTATCAGTCATCAGCAGCCAATGCCCTGAAAAGCTAGGAAAGTGAGTTCTTCAGTCCTGGAGGTGATGCACTACAGGATCCACTGCAGTCCACCCTTGTGCTGCTTGTATTCACTTGGCAGGAATAATAAATTCACCCCCTCTTGGATAGCTCCTTCAGCCCACTTGATTATTCATTGTCTCCTTCTTCAAGTACCCAGTCTACCTTGCCCTCAACTAGAACACTGGTTGTTCCAGTAACTTACCTAGTGGATTGAGCCAGAACTCCCTGCCTAATGAGTCTGAGTCCCTGGTCACCATGTCTCCTCAGCTCAAGGCCATGGCAGCTGTCCTTATCCACTTACCATCAAAATTAGGCAAAGTCTGCAAAGTCTGTGGCCTACCCTTGACCTGCTACAAAGCTCTTTATCCTCTGCATTTCCACAGGTCTGGGAGCTTTCTGCATCCTTCAATGAATAGGGCAGACCACTATACCATGCGTGGACTATGCTATCTCCATAAACCCAAAAAGCCACCAATGAATTAGTGCAGCCTGTTTATACTGGTAGAGGGTACAAGAAGAAATACTTTGCTCTGTGGCATGCGTCAGACCACTGGAAGTGTCTGGACCTCTAAAGTTTCATTGACAAGATGGCCCTCTGAAACCTTACTGGGTGGATCTTTCAGCCTCAAGAGTGATAGGGCCACGTGTAGGAACTTGTCCAATTAGAACCATCTAGCCCAGGAAAGAATGTCCCACCCAGGAAGGACATTAACCCACATGCTGACTTCTTTTTTGAACTCAGACTGCTGGCACCTGAGTAAATAAAGACCACGTTGCCCACACAGAACCTGGACTCCACTTCCTTTCATTCATGTCTCGTAATAACCTCTCATTGTCTGTCTTTGACCTCTCATTTTGGTGCCGAGAACCCAGCACAGGGAGAAGACCCCTTGGGAGGCCAAGATAGGCCCAGTCAGACCCACTCCCAACTAGATGTGCTCCTGTTCTGACAAGACAAAGAGAAATGGGGGGACCCTTCCAACCCCTGCCTGAAATTCATCCCTTTAATAGTGAGGTGAGGTGACCATTCATCTATAACCCTTTCTGAGCCTTTTTAACTTCTTTTCCCTTTCTCCCCTCAACTCCTCTCTCCCTCTTCCTCCATTTCTGATCCTTTCAAGCATTTGCATATAGCCCCTCTCTGAGCCTTTTTAACTTTTCCTCCCTTTCTCTACTCTGGGCTAAAAAATTCTGGGTAGTCTGATGCCCTACTGTGGTCCTGGACCACTCTCTTCAGGCTGGTTAAAGGTCTTTCAGAGATGACTGGTAAACTCCCTGGACCCAGCCTCAGCCACTTCTTTCCTCCTCCCCTTCATAAAATGCTTGCTTTAACCTCATTATTTTCTACCTCCAGTTTCCAATATGGGGACTGCTCAGTCACGGATTCCCCCTTCTTCATCTTTAAGCTGCCTCTTAACTCACCTCAAGCCTCTACACCTTTATCCAGACCTTAAACCTAAATGCCTCATCTTTCCCTATAATACTGCTTGATAGACAAACTAGACAATGGCTCACAATGGCCTGAAAATGGCACCTTTGATCTTTCAATCCTCACTGACCTTGACAATTACTATCAGAGATTGGGTGAGTGGTCTGAAGTCCCTTATATCCAGGCCTTCCTCCTCCTCCAAAACATTCCTTCTTTGTGTTCGTCTTGTGAATCCTCTCAAATTTTCCTTGCACGGGCCAAACCAGTCCTCTCTGAACCCCCTGATTCTCCATTGTATTTCTTCCACCCAGTAGACAACCTTCCTCCTTCTGCCCCTCCACAACTCCCCTCCCTCAACCTCCTCCAAATATCCACAGAATTCCATCCCATCCCCACCACCATCCCCCACTCACCTTCTGCTGCACATGGGCAGGAAAGGAAAGATGGAAGACCCAACTTCCTCACCTCATACTAGATCTGGCTATACAGTTGGACCCTCCACTTCTGGACCACCACAACCTCTATACCCCCTCAAAGAGGTTACAGGAATGAAAAATATCATCAGGGTTCATGTCCCCTTTTCTCTCTCAGACCTGTCCCACGTAAGTCAGAAACTAGGTTCATTCTCCACAGATCCCACAAAATACTCTTAAGAATTTAGATATCTAACCCAATCGTATGATCTGACCCGGCGTGATTTACATGTCATCCTTATCTCCATCCTTACTTCAGAGGACAGGGAGCAGGTCTGGACTCAGGCCTAGGTTCCTGCCTAAGATCTATGGAGGGCAGACCAAACCCTGCCAGGGGGCTCTAGGGTTGTCCCCCCTGGGAAGACCCAGTTGGAATTACCAAATTGATGTTCCTGAAGTCCATATGGTCCGGTGTCTCTGAGAGGAGGACTAAAAAAAGCCCGCCATAAAGCCATGAATTATGACAAACTAAGAGAAATAACCCAGAAACAGGATGAAAATCCTGCCTGGTTTTTAGCCCATCTTAATGAAGTCTCCAGTGCTATACCACCCAATCACCATAGAACAACAAGGGCAGACTCATTATTAACATGTGTTTTATCTCTCAGTCTCCACCTGATATCCAGAAAAAAATCCAAAAATCTTCCAGGTTGAATATCTCATCAACCTGGTCTTCAAGGTCTTCAATAACCAAGAAAGGCCTCTGAGCAGCAGTGCCTCTCAGAGATCCAGTTATTGCCTTCCACCATGAGATAAGCCCCAACTACGTCTCAAAACTCCTCTGGACAGTCTGGGAAAAGAAAACCTCCCCCAGGACCATGCTTCAAGTTGCAGTATAACTGGCCACTGGGCCAAGGAATGCTCAAGTCCACCCCTCCCCAAGCCAAGTCCCACCTATGGAGGTCCTCACTGTCCAGGTCCTTCTGAGGATCTGGCTTGCAGTCACTCCCAGGACCTGGTTGAATTCCCCAACCTCTTGAGCTTGGCCGCTGAAGAGGGACAGTTCCCGGAGAGTCAGGAGGCACCTTGGACAATCACCAGGACTGAGCACCAGGTATCTTTGCTAGGGGAAGGTAAGCCAATCTCTTTTCTAATTGATGCTGGGGCCACCTACCCCACCTTACCCTCTTACAAGGGTCCTTTACAACAAACAGAGATCTTGGTGTTATACCCACATGCTACTCTATCTTTGGTGTTCACTTTCCGGACACTCTTTTTCACATTCATTCCTTATCATTCTTTCATGCAGCATTCCCCTACTAGACAAAGATAGCCTCTCAAGATTGCAAGCAACCCTGACGTTTCCCGCCTCCTTCTACCTCTCACTACCCATCCTATTCCTTTCTAACTCTTCCCCTACAACCCCTTCATTCTCTCAATCCAGCCTTCCTATAAACCCCATCCTGTGGGATGCCTCTCTTCCTTCTATGGCCTCCCATCATTCACCCATTCTCATTGACCTCCAACCCCACCATTCATTTCCTTCCCTTAAACAACACCCAATCCCCACAATGGCTCTCAGGGGCATTAAACCACTGATCCTCAAACTCCTGTCAGCTGGTATTCTCAAACCTACTAACTCCCCCTTCAATACTCTCATCCTTCCTGTAAAACAGGCATCCTCAAACTATGGCCCGTGAGCCGTATGCAGCCCACCTAGGACATTTATCCAACCTGCCAGGTATTTTTGCTGCCACTGCCTGTCTTGCTTAGCAGCTGACTTGTCCCAGGGCCTACAGTCTGGCCCTCCAACAGTCTGAGGGACAGTGAACTGGTCCCCTGTTTAAAAAGTTTGAGGACCCCTACTATAAAAAAAAAAAACCTGATGGTTCATATCAGTTAGTTCAAAAATTACAGGCCATCAGTGTTGTTCAGCCTATTTATCCAGTAGTCCTTAATCCCTATACCCTCCTATCTACTACTCCTTTCAATACCTCCCACTACACAGTTTTAGATCTCAAAGACGCCTTTTTTGCCATCCCTATTCATGAGGCTCTCCTAACCCCTCTTTGCCTTCACATGGACTGACCCTGATTACTCCACCAGCCAACAACTCACCTAGACAGTTCTCCCACAAGGATTTAGAGACAGTCCTCATTACTTTGGTCAGGCACTATAAGCCGACCTCCAGCAGTTAACTTTACTGAAAAATTACACAGTTCTTCAGTATGTAGATGACCTCTTATGCAGCCCTGCCCCACTGTCTCCCAGCAGGGCACCACGCACCTACTCTCTTTGCTTGCCACCAAGGGGTATACAGTGTCCCCTTCCAAAGCTCAGTTAACCTCTCCCTGTGTCTGATACCTCTGCATCCTCTTACAGGAATGAGAAAAACTCATTCCCCTGACCACATTTAGGCCATCTTCTCCTTATCCTTTCCCCAAACAAAAAATGACCTCCTCTCCTTCCTGGGGATTCTAGGATATTTTAGAGCCTGGATTCCCAATTTTATAGCTTTGGCTAAACCTTTATACACTGCCACTAAAGGTTCCCCAATCAACCTCCTAGACCCACCCCCACTTTGGTCAAGTTCCTTCCTTTCCCCATAATCCTCTCTGTCCCAATCACTGTCCCTATCTCCCTGATCCCCACTATCCATTTTACCTCTCAGTGTCAGAACACCAAGGATGTGCAGTAAGAACCCTAACACAGAAACCTCACAATAATCATCTCCCAATAGCATTCCTCTCAGAACAGACAGAATTCACAGCCTGAGGCTGGCCGCCTCGGAGCAATAGCAACTAGGTCCCTCCTTTTCCTGAAGGCCCAGCCGTGCCCCCACGTATCTAATTACCCCTCATAACATTCCATCCCTTTTAAAACACTAACACTTATTATTTACTTTCCACACCTTGTTTACTCCAGCTTCTAATCCTCTTTGTAGAAAAACCAAACCTTCACTTTCTCCCTGGCCTGGTGTATATCCTGTATATCCCCTCATCTCCACTAGCTGCCCTCCACTCACAAGATCCTCACACTTCCCAGAACTCATTCCATGATTGCTGGCCTTTAAGCCCAGCAACACTACACCCTTTTCCCAAAATGTCCCTTTTCCTTTACCTAACCCAAAAGACACCTGGTTTATCAATGGCAGTTCTTCTAAGCCCACTGCTTACTCCACTGCCAAGGCAGACTTTGCTTTTGTATCTTCTTCCCCCATGATCACCTCTACTATGTCTCCCCTCCCCCCCACTTCCTCACAACAGACAGACCTCTAAGCCCTCACTAAAGCCTTACAACTCACTGGAGGCCGCTCCATTAACATATACACAGATTCTAAGTATACTTTCCACATAATCCATCACCACACAGCCATGTGGCAAGAAAAGAGGATTCATTACCACCCAAGAAAACCTCCTAAACGCAGGCACTCTTCCAAAGCAAGTAACCATCATGCACTGTAAAGGCCCCCAAAACAAAACAGATCCCATTTCTAAATGCAACCAAAAAGCTGATACAGAAGCCAAACAGTCAGCTCAATGCCATTAAACCCTCCACCCCCACCCTAGAAGGCCAGTACTTGTCCTACAATAAATTCTCTCCAGTATATACATCCAAAGAACAGAACAATTACTGACACCTTCCCACATGGGAAGGGTGGTTCCTTCAACAGGAAAAATTTATTCTTCCTTCCTCCAACCACAGAATATCCTCTCTTCCCTCCATAATAGCCTTCACATTGGCTTCAAGCCTCTTCACACCCTTCCTTCTCCACTTCTTTCTCACCCATGACTGTCTTCCCTTTTAAAACAGATAAGCCATTCTTGCACAATCTGCAACTGGGTCTCACCCCAGGGGGCCATAAAAACACCTTCTTTTCCCATACACAGGCCTGGAGTCAACCCCCCAGACAAGACTGGCATGTTGACTTCATCCACATGCCTCCTGTAGGAAAATACAAATTTCTAGTTTGGGCCAATACCATCTCAGGATGGGTCGAAGCCTTCCCCACAATAGGCAAGAAACCCCATGAAGTTGTCACCACCACATCATTCCTATAATCAGCCTCCCAGCTCTATTCAGAGTGACAAAAGCCCAGCTTTCATTAGCCAGATCACCTAGGAGTTCAGTGGCGCTTACATGTGCCTTACAGGCCAAATCTTTGGGTAAAGTAGAACAAATGAACAACATCCTTAAACAACATCTCACCAAATGAGTGCTCCAACACAAACACGATTGGCTTAATCTCCTCCCTATCACTTTACTCCACATTCGCTCTACCCCTTGCAAACCCTTCTTTTACAGCCCCTTTGAAATAATGCATGGAAGAACTATTATTCTGGGCCCTGGAATCCCTCCAGACTCCATCATAGGAAACTATTTTCCCATCCTCCAGGAAAACAGGATGAAATTAGATAAACAATAAACCAGCTCCTACCACAGCCCTCAGATGAGAAAGTCAGAAACCAATTGGCAGAGCAACAAGTTTTTCTCAAATCTCCCTTGCCCTGAAGGATGCTATCCCCTCACAGGACAGGCCCTACATCATTCTCTACAGCACCCACATGGCATTCACCTCTTGGACCCCCCAGTCTGGATCCACCAATCTCGAATAAAGCTGTGTCCTACAGAAAAACTTCCAACACTGGAAGACCCCCCATTGGAAATCACAAGTACTATCCCCCACCACCTTAAAACTCACGAGGATCCCTGAAGATTCACTTTCCCATAAATGTGTCACATTCCTCCCCCATTCTTCCCTTTTCTTCATAACTTTTCTCAAGATGCCTAGCTATCCTCACACCTTCAAAGCTGGGATGACCTCTTTGAAGTCTTTAAAGATCTGTGGCTATATGGCACCTTCCAAGACTTTCCCCCTAAGGATACACAATTGTTCCTCTTCCTACTTCTTTTCCTTCTGGGTGAGTCCTGGCATTTCTCATTCCCCATCAACTCTAACTGAATGCTCATGTTGTCTTGCTACCTGATCCTCATATATCTGTGAATACCTTACCAACCCCAATTCCCATGTCTGATTCTTACCTCAGACCCCCTTTTTTGCTAGCCATGAAACATGCCAGAACACTGTTATGATGTTACCAAAGCTGCTGAATGTTCTTATGAAGGACAGAGGTACTGGACTGGCAAAATAATGGGCACTGAATGCGCTGGAGGTGGAGTTGGGACCACTGTCTGCTGGAGATACCTCACACATGTAGGATTATCAGATGGAGGAGGAGTTCAGGACATAGCCTGGCAGCAAGAAACAAGACAAATCATAAAAAAACTCTCTTCCAGTATAACCGTTCTACCCTATAATGAATTAGACCTCACTGTCCTGCAAGTCCTATAACAACACACCCTTATTCCCCAGCTTTTAAACACCTCCTTTTCAGCTGCCTTGAACTCTTCCCCTCCCCTCTCCCCCACAGGATGCTGGATGTGCCTTTCATGATACCAACATCTTTTCAATCCCATCCCTGTACCCAACACATATAACTCTTCCCTTCTGGCAGAAAATAACCCAGCTCTTATTGGCCCCATAACCACAGACCTCATAGCCTTCCCCAATTTAACCTGCTTCAATCTCACTGGTATAGGAGACTCTGTAGGCTTTATAAAACCTGATCTTTGTTCCCTCAATTCAACTTGTCCTTTAGCTGACTCCTCCTGTGCCCCTCTGGGAATATTTTTCCTCTGCAGTCACTCCATCTGTCAGTGCCTGCACACTAACCACTCCAGTCTTTGCACCTGAGTTTTTCTCACCACCACCACCCCTCCAGTCTCTTTTGTGAATGACTGCTCCCTAATTCAGGCCCTGATGCACCCCCCTACTTCCAGACAAAAAAAAAAAAAAGAGGTGTCTTCCTCCCTGTACTTCTTGGAACAGGAATAGCTGCTGGACTTAGCATGGACATTGCAGACATTAGTCCATCAACCCACTTTTACCACCAACTCTCCCTAGAACTTAATGAAGATATGGAAAGGATAGCAGACTCTAATTTAGTCACCCTACAATCCCAAATTAATTTTTTAGCTGCATAGTCCTCCAAAATCACCAAACCTTAGATTTACTTACAGCAGAAAAAGGAGGCACATGTATTTTGGGGGGAGAAGAATGTTGTTTCTTTTTTAACCAGTCAGGAATAATCACAGGCAAAGTAAAAGAACTCTGAGAACAAATCAAGCAAAAACAAATAAATCTTTAATCATCTACTCCTTGGTCTTTATTTAATCCCTGGCTTCCTTGGTTACTTTCTGTTTTAGTACCACTAATTATGATCTTTCTTTTTCTCAGTTTTGGACTAGTAGTCCTCTGCCTCATCTCTCAATTTATTGACCAGGCAGTCACCCAAAAAACAACTGCTCATATCTTCACCCTATGTAGATATCAACCAGTTCAGACTGAAGACCCAAGAGTGTTCCTGTAAACACCACTCCCTTCCCCCTCCCTTTTTTTTCCTTATAGACAGCCCATGTTGACCCTCAACCCACAGGAAACAGTTGAAGAGATACCACACCCATCATCCCACATCCTTACAATAGACTAAAATGACCAGGATTATAGGGCTAAATGTAGGAACCCACCCAAATAGAACCACCAGGCCCATGAAGGAATGAGGATGGTAACCTCTACTGCCATCCTCCCAACTCTTATATTTCCACCCCACCTTAAACCACACGCTGACTTCTTTAAACTCAACCTGGCACCCAAGTGAATAAAGATCACACTGCCCACACAGAACCTGGACTCTGCTTCCTTTCATTCATGTCTCAGAATAATCTCTCATTTTTGGTTCTTGACCTCTCAAGAAGTACATGCATCTTATCAAGGCCTCCAACATACTTGTCAATTCCTACTCATGCATTCAATTAACATAATGCCCTCAATAGAGTAAATACATACAATTTTACAGAATGTCTGGGTGGTCTGGGTTCCCTAGAACTGTTATTACAAAGGGAATGAGCTACCCATTAAACCTAGAGCAAGGCTGTGAATGTAGACTGTTGTTTCTTGCATGTGAATGCAAATTGCTTCTGGTATTCTTTCCTGAAAGAAATGAAAGACAACACATTTGCCATATGAATGGCCATATACCCTGAGCCAGAGGCCATGTTAATCTACTCTAGTAAAGACACTTCATGTAGCAAGGTGGGAATAATTAGGGCTTTCACTTAGTTGAATTGACAGGAGTCGACTGTCAATCCATCCAGGATGGTAGGAGACAAACTAGTGAAATAAATGGTGAAAGGCAATCACCTGTACATCCCTTAGATCAGTGATTTTCAACCTTTTTTAACTTCACAGCACACTTGAACTTATAGTTAAATTCTGCAGCACGCTTAAATAATGTTATTAAAAAAAGAGAGAGAGAGTAAAAAAGCATATACTTACTTTGGTTTATACTCCTTTCAAAAATAATTTAATTAATGATCTTTAAAAATTTCACAGCATGCCTAAGATCCTCTCATGGCATGCATATGTGCTGTGGCACCCCTATTGAAAATCACTTTCCAAAGTAGTGCCAAGGAAGATGAAATATTTGGGAGTTTACCTAACAAAGGATGTGAAAGAGCTCTATAAACAGAACTATGAAACTCTAAGAAAAGAAATAGCTGAAAATGTTAACAAATGGAAAAATATACCATGCTCATGGCTGGGTAGAATCAACATTGTTAAAATGTCCATATTTCCCAAAGCAATATATAATTTTAATGCAATCCCCATTAAAGTTCCACTGTCATATTTTAAAGATCTTGAAAAAATAATACTTTGTTTTATATGGAATCAGAAAAAACCTTGAATAGCCAAGACATTACTCAGGAATAAAAGCAAAGCAGGAGGAATCATGCTACCAGACCTCAGATTATACTATAAATCGATAGTGATTAAAACAGTATGGTACTGGCACAAAAACAGAGAGGTAGATGTATGGAACAGAATAGAAAGCCAACAGATGAATCCAGCTACCTACCATTACCTGATCTTTGACAAGCCAATTAAAAACATTGAGTGGAGAAAAAATTCCCTATTTAACAAATGGTGCTGGGCAAACTGGCTGGCAACCTGTAGAAGACTGAAACTGGACCCACACTTTTCACCATTAACTAAGATAGATTCTCAGTGGATTAAAGATTTAAACTTAAGACATGAAACCACAAAAATACTAAAGAAAGTGCAGGGAAAACACTTGAAGAAATCAGCCTGGGCGAACATTTTATGAGTAGGACTCCCTGGGCAATTGAAGCAACATCAAAAATACACTACTGGGACCTGATCAAACTAAAGAGCTTTCTGCACAGCCAAGAACACAGTAAGTAAAGCAAGCAGACAGCCATCAGAATGGGAGAAGATATTTACAGGTTATGTCTCCGA
>CAUYQV010044698.1:0-12432 GCA_963574575.1 Galagoides demidoff | reverse complement strand
TGTCAAACACAGTTTTAAGTAAAAGTTTGTGTCCAGATTAGTTAGAAAACATGTACTAAATGTCTTCTGGCTGATTTTCTGACCTGTAAACACTTGAATTAAAAAAGGAAAAAAAAAACTAGCTAATGTGAATATTTAGCTGTATTTATTTTCTTAACACAAGTTGTGAATCCTAGTGCACTCATAGCTATATGTTCAGTTCAGCTAACAAATTGCTGGGTATCTGCATCCCAGAAGATGCTGATTGAATATAAATTCTTATCTATTATATTTTCCTGTTTCTTAGATTTTATTTCCAAAGTAGAATGATTTTTCATTTAGGATTGTTAGTTGATATCAGAAATGAGAGAAACTAAGTTTATATGTAGTGCCTAATTTTAGCTATTTAATTTTAACTAGTCTAAAGGTATAAAGTGATATCTTATTTCTAGTTTAAGTTACAATTGTCTCGGGATTGTCTCGGGCAGTGCCTGTAGCTCAGTTGGTAGGGCACCAGCCATATACACCAAGGCTGGTGGGTTCAAACCTGGCCTGGGCCAGCTAAAACAACAGTGAGAACTGCAACAACAACAAAATAGCCCAGCATTGTGGCGGGCGCCTGTAGTCCCAGCTATTCAGAAGGCTGAGGCAAGAGAATTGTTTAATAAGCCCAAGAGTTTGAGGTTGCTGTGAGCTATAATGCCATGACACTCTACGTAGGATGACATAGTGAGACTCTGTCTCAAAAAAAAAAAAAAAAAAAAGTTGCAGTTCTCTGATCACTAATGTGTTTGAGCAGCCCTCCCTGTGTTTACTGCATATTCAGGCTCTCTTTCTGAAGATTGCATCTTTAAATTCTGGGCTTTTCTTTTGTTATTTCTGTTCCTTTTTGTTAAATCACAGGTTTTTCTTTATATATTAGAGATACTGGTTTCTTGGTGGTTTTGGACTTTGCAAATAATTTCTCTCAATCTTTTATCAATTCCCTGTGTCCATGATGTCATTTATTGAGCAGAAGTTCTTAATTTCAGTATTATCAGCTTAAAGAGTTTTTTGACCTATGGTTTATAATTTAGAGTTTTGTTCTCTAAATTCTCCCCCCATACCAAGAACAAAACATATTCTCATATATTTTCTTTTTAGTTTTACCTTTCTTATTAAGATCTTCATTTCTTGTATAGAAGGAATCAGGAAAACATTTTCTTAAAGGGCCAGCTACACATTTCAGACTTTGCAGGCCAGTGCTCATTGTCACACTATTCTCTTATCCCATTGTAGTGCAGAAGCAGCCGCAGGCATACGTAAATGCAGGGGCATGACTTGTTTCCATATTTTTATAAACAGGCACCTGGTGTTCAGGCCATAATTAACTCCCTGGTCTAGAGTTTGCCTTTGTTTTTGCTATTAGATGGGATTCCAAGTGTTTATTTCCTTTCCCACGTACTAAGCCAATTTTTATGTTACCATCTACTAAAAAATCCATTATTTTTGTAGTGTCACCTTTCTTGTGTATTCTCAAGTTACTGGGATCTGTCTCTTCCCTCTGTTCTGATTCCTGGGTCTTTTTTTGCAGCGTGGCCCCATTTTTTTTATCCTTATGGTTTTGTAGTATGTATTAATATCTGTCAGGGATAGGTGTCTCTTTTTACTTTTCTTTCTCAGAAAAGTAGCCATTCACGGACCTTTATTCTTTCATATAAATTTGAGAATATGTCTACTGAATATCTCAAGAAGTGTGAGAATAATTTTCATTAGCTCTTAATTAAATGTAGAGGTTAATTTGGAAAAAATTGGCATTTTAAATTGCATTATGCAAGAATACTTATTGAGATCATCATTTTTGTCTTTTTTTGAGTTAAAAAACGTTTTTTCAATAGAAAGGTTATATGTTTTTGATTAATTCCCAAACACTTATGAATTTAATGATTATAGTGCATAGGTATCTTTTTTGATTATACTGTTTTATTGATATGGAGAAATACAAAGTTTTGTATGTTGTGTTTTTAAAAGAGTGCCAAAAACTGGTTCTTTGGAGAAGTAAGATGAATAGTCTACTGACAAAGAAAAAAGTTAAGGCAGAAAAGTAAAATGTAGAACATGCTACAATAAATAATTTTATCTCAATAAAAATAAAATAGTTACAAAAATGAAAGTTTTCATTTTTGTTTTAAAAACTATATGTTTCTAAATACAAAATATCAAAATTGGCATAAGAAAAAATAGAAAACGTGAATGGGATAATTATTTTTAAACACTTGAGATATTAACTGCCTTCTTCCCAAAATTTCTAGGTCTAAACAGGGTTTAGTGAGTTCTTTAAAATTTTCAAAGGATAGTTAGTACTACTAATTAATCCAAATTATTGAAGAAAATAGAGTAAAAGCTGTGCACAGCATATTTGCTGAGGCCAAAGTAATCCTGTAACTAAACAAATAAAGACCACTAGAACAGAAAGGTATAGGCTCATTTACCTTATGAATGTTGCCTGGGAATGTAAAGATAGTTTAGTATCAAAAATAAGCACAGCTTTATTCCAGTAAAAATTTATGGATGCTAAAATTTGAATTTGAGTTAATTTTTATGTATCACAAAATATTCTTGATTTTTTAATCATTTAAAAATGTAAAAATCATTCTTATCCCATATGCTGTACAGAAACAGGTTGGTGGGCCAGATTTGGTGTGTGAACTGTAGTTTGCCAACCCAGTCTAACTGTGCAAACTGATAGAATCAACACGCCATGAAAATGAATGCCTCCCTTCCCTTTATTATTTGCTTTCTGTTAGGAAGCATGCAGGGTAAACTACATTACTTTCCATTGGTATACATTGCTGCAAGCACTTTATGTTGCTGTTTCTTTGACATTTTCTGTCCCCTGATGACTCTGACCCTTCTCCTTTGTCCTTGTAGGTTTATATATTTCACACATGTTTAGATCAGCTTAGTTATAGTGCTTTCTCTATTTCAGATTTACTGTGCTCATCTTCTCTACCCCCTTAATACTTTTGGTGTCATTCTTTATTTCTAATTCGTTATGTTTGACATTATTTCCAGTGACAGTTTCACGTGTGTCATGTATTCCAAGCACCCTATCCCACTTCTGCCTTCTTCATGCTTTAGAGTGGAAACTAAGGCACGAATTAGGAGAATATATTGGGTAACATAAATAAACACAAAAAGGTTAATATCCAAACCAAAAAAATTGTTAATCAAATAATAAAAAGATAATAGAAAAATAGACAAAAGACTTGGCAAGCATTTCATAGAAGTAGAAACCCTAATGGCCAGTCCACTGTGAAGAAAATCTCCATCATATTAATTATCTAGGAATTATAAATTGATCAGAGTGACAACATCTCTTATCTACCAGATTGGCAAAAATTAGAAACAACAAAAAAAGATACCACCTGCTTCTGTGGGTGTGGTGCAAGTAGAATTAGTACAACTATTCTGGAAAACCAACTTGATATTGCCTCCTAAAGTTAAAATACCCAAACCCTAGGGCCTGGCAATTCCACTTTTACCATAGATGATGGAGAAATTCTTGACTACGTATGTGTGCCAGGGTCATGGACAAGAACATTCACAGGAACAGTGTTTATGATCACAAAGGATTGGAAGCAAATGTCATCAGTAGTAGAAGGGCCAAAGAAGTTGGGATACATTCATACTTAGAATTCTGCACAGCCGTGAACATAACTTATAGCTATATACAAGGGAATGTATTTATTCTCTGCTATAAATACATTTATGCCCTGCTATTTTAAATCAAGAATTCATTGAACTGTGTTATTGTATACAAATATATATTGTTTAAAAACTAGTATTAAAAGATATCCTAGCCTTTAAAATAAAATTTTCTTGGAATTATAGTAAAGTTTAGGCAAGTTAGATGTAGAAATTAAGTTAGATTTTTAAAGTTTATTTTAATTATGTAAGTAATACATGACTGTATTCATTGTGTTAAAACATTAAAGACATTGTGGGTAAAACAAAGTGTCTTTTGACTAGTACATCCAAACCAGTGCTTTTTCCCAAAGTAATTCCTATTTTTAGTAAGAATATAGAGCCCAGAGTTTTGTGTATGTGCCACATTCATACATCCATATATACATACTGACTCACACACATGTACAAATGCGCTAGGACTGAATAAATGCTGCTTTATGCTTTTTTGTAGAAATATGTCTTAAGTTTTTTCTATGTCAGTTCATACAGATTTACATTTTCCTTTTGGAACTATATGGAGTCCATGGTATGGGCTTTATATAGTTTAGCCATTACCCAGCTAATGAACATGTGTTTTGTTTATTTTTTGATTACAAAAATATGCTACATTAATTATTATATGTTTGTATATGCATTTATATGTGTGTATGTATATTCTGGATACTAATGTTTGTTGTAAACATAGCAAATATTTTTCTAGTATGTTCCTTGAATTTGAATTATTATGGTTTTTGCTCTTTTTTTGTGTTCTTAAGATGTCTTTTTCTAGGATTGTAAACATATACTATTTTATTTTGTTTTTCATTTTTCGAAACAGAGTCTTGCTCTGTTGTTCAGGCTGGAGTGCAGTGGTGCAATCATAGCTCACTATAGCCTTGGAGTCCTGGGCTCAAGAAATCACCCTGCCTCAGCATCATGAGAAGCTGGGACTACAGGTGTACACCATCACAGCAGGCCACTTTTTAATTTTTTGTAGAAATAGGTTCTTACTATTTTGTTGAGACTGGTCTTAAATTGGTCTCAAGTGATCCTCCTACCTTGGCCTCTGAAAGTGCTGGGATTATAGGTGTGAGCTACTGTGCCTGGCCTGTAATTTTTTTATATTTTAAAGTTTACATTTGTAGTTTTCTTTTAAACATTTTGTTCTTTAATCCATCTGAAATTTATTTTGGGGAAAAGTGTGAAGTAGGAACTGATTTTATTTCTTTCAAATGGCTATAGCTTACTCTTTACTGAGTAGGTAATCGCTGATTGGAATTATCTTTACCGTTTACTGCTATTATAACTACTGGCCAAAATTTTTTGAGTACATACTAAGACTATCTGGTATTTTAAACTTTACCAGTATTATCTCTTAATCTTTATGCCCACCCATTTTACAGTTGGGGAGATGAAGGAGGTTAAGTGATTGTCCAGTGAAACACAGTAGCTAAGCAGTGGATATTTATCCACAAATCTAGCTCTAAAACCCATGCTTTTAACTGAGGTAAGCATGGAAAGTTTGAATTGACAGATTTATTTGCCACTTTCCAGGCAGCCTGAGCAAGTAATGACTTTGATTTTTCCCTTCTTGGCTCATGATTGAAAATTTAGTATCAGAGAGATAGAGGCCAAATTGTGTTTTGTAAAATCGAAGGTAGCGTTTTTTTCAAATTGAAAATAGTCATGGAAATCTAGGGTAAATCCAAAGAAAAACAGGGTATTTCTCAGGTTTATTTTAATATATTTCTGTTAATAAACAAGATGTATTATCTTTAAAGTTTTTGAAGAATGTCATGTAATTCTAAAATTTAGACATGTGACCAAGTGAGTTTATTACTTGATTAAGTAAATGTTGGTGCCACTTGGAGTTTTATTTAATATTGAGATTATTGGCTACTTTATTATTTTCTGAGTTCCTTGTTCTCTTTTTCACTTAGCATAAATCTAAAATGATAAAAAGGTTTGCAGATTTATAGCCAGACTAGCCTGGATTGAGATCCCAGCTCTTACACTTACTGTATTGCCTGAGCTATTACTTTATGTTAGGGGATAATACTGAGGGGTGGTATGATATTGAAATAAGATAGTATTTGTAAGTTCCTAGTAAGATACATAGTATTTGGTAAATATATTTTAATTTTCTTTTATTTTAAAACATATGTGAAAGATCTTGGTTTAGTTTAATAATTTTCTTTTCCTGTTTATATATCTTATAGAAGAATATAGCAGCTTTTATGTGGGAGATTTTGAGTAAAATACAAACAGTTAATGCTCAGCAAATTTTTTTTTTTTTTTTTGGCCGGGATGGGGTTTGAACCCACCACCTCTGGTATATGGGACCAGCGCCCTACTCCTTTGAGCCGCAGGTGCCACCGTTAGCAAATTTTTTTTAATTAACAAACAAAAAATATAAACAGCTAATTTTTATGAATAAATTCCTATCTCAAATAATTGTCAATTTAGTATCTTTGGATAACTTATTTCTCTTATTTTTCTTATGTTCTTTCCTAAATAATATACTTTATGAATTAACAAAAAAATCTTAATATTAAGGGTATCTCTTTTGAGTAAAATGAATCCTTAAATTCATTTTACTCAAAGATAAGAATATTTGACCAATTCATTTCATAGTCTACCATGTAAAATAGTTAATTGAATTTCTTAATAAAGCACATAACCATGCTAGGATGTGTAGATAGTTTTTCTAGGGAAATCGTTCCAGGCTATCTCAGGCTGTGAGATGGCACATTATAACTTACGTGTTTCTTTCTTTGTGATTTATGAATGCACTTTTAACATTGGCCACTGAGATACTGCATCATTATATAAACTGTATTATTAGATGAAGCGTCACATCCGATGGTCTCTGAAGTTCTCATAATTCTGAGATTCTTGCCTACTAGGAAGTATACATTATCTAAAAATTTTCTTAAAATAAATGTCAAATTCATCTTCCATTTTTATTACATGTCACAATACTAGCCCTATGTTAGAGTTATATGCTTTATTTAATTAATTATGTAGTAGATTGTGGAATGAATTAGTCAAATACTCTTTTATTTTACATGACTTTTAAGACTTAATTTATTTGACTCAGAAAAGATACCTTTAATTTTAAGATTTTTAACTTAGAAATTACATTAAATTATGTCATTTTTCTGCATTATCATTTATAATTATCAACGTGTTAAAATTTGTTTATAAAATTGCTGATGAAGTCTAGCCAGTTGAATGTTCAGGTGACAGATGATAATAATGAAATTATTCATTTTCTTTTCTTTCTTCTTTTCTTTTTGTAGAAATAGAGTCTTATTTTATTGCCCTCAGTAGAGTGCTGTAGCGTCACACAGCTCACAGCAACCTCCAACTCCTGGGCTTAGGCGATTCTCTTGCCTCAGCCTCCGAGTAGCTAGGAGACTACAGGCACCCGCCACTACACCCGGCTATTTTTTGTTGCAGTTTGGCCGGGCAGGTTCGAACCTGCCACCCTCGGTATATGGGACTGGTGCCCTACTCACTGAATCACAGGCGCTGCCCGAAATTATTCATTTTTTATGAACATATTTTGTATCAAGTATGTGACATGTACTTATAAGCATGCTGCATACTTACATTTTGGTGGAATAGAAGTCTGTTTTTCAATTAAGTGGTCAAATATGATAAGATAAAGAGTAACTTTTATCAATCATATGGAAACTTTCTCATAGAAAATTTACAAAATGCCATGAATGATGACTTACTTCTTTGATAAAATGAAAAGAGATGAAGTCAGAGCCATGCAGCGTGTACAGTGACTTTCTTTCTGGCCCCTCTGTTCCCCTCAGGTGCTGCAGTAGCGGGCATTTACAGAGTCGCAGGGAAGAACATGGCCCCTTTGGAAGCGCTGGTATGGGGCGTTGGGCAGACTGTACTGACAATAATCATCTCCTTCTCAAGGATCCTCGCTACACTTTGAGGTTTCTGTGGGAATGTCTTACTTCACCTAAGGAAACAGATGTACAGATTCCCTGAAAATGGCATGGTTAACAAGTAGAAATGAAATTGTGCAAGAATGCGGACTGAGCGGGTCAAAACTGAGGAAGACCTTGAGCTGTGTGAAAAGATTGCCCTCTGGTGTTCAAGTGATTGCACTACCGCACTGCACCTTACGTGCCTCCGTCCCAGGCAAGGTGCACTTGGACTCTATGTGAAGCTACAAGAAAAAGCACCTTGTTTAGCTGCCTATCAGGTTAACATTGGTGTTGAAATCATCGTTCTTAACCGTGTTGTGTTAAGTTACAGGGACATTTTGAGGGATTGATATATGTGCCAAACTCTTTTCTTTTTGTTGACATTGATCATGTGACAATTTGCAAGTGTAGATGTAGGTGAGTGCTGTGAACATCTTTGACATGAATTCAGATGATGTAGTAAGACTTTTGTTTTGTAACACTAAATCCCCTAAGAGTGCTAAATATTGAATTGTTTACTATGAGAGAAATTCTTTGATTTTTAATGTTGAGTGTTCTGGGATTTAGGGCTTTAAAATGTTTAGGCATTATTATTTAATTTATATGGAAAATAATAGTCTTCTTCATGGAAGACTAAACTGTTTTAAGGACTCAAAGTAGATCTATAAGGGTGCGTACTTTCCACTAACTTAAATAACACCCTTTTGAGAGTTTCCCTCATGCATAAATGTTCTATTTATATGAATTCAAAAACTATGGGTCACACACATTGATTGTAGTTTGTGTGTCATGAAATGTAATTTGAAAATTTTCCTATCAATTTTGTAAGAAAAAGGTCTGAAATGCATGTTACATTCTTTGACCCTTCTAAAGAGAGTTTTGGCCTTGTATCTCATGGAGAAAACATCTTTTTAACTAGTATCTCAGTGGGATTATATTACTTGTTGCATTATCTTGATTTTTGACAAAACATAAACAAGTCTTTCATTCTGGAGTATTAACTGTTTTTAGTGAGTGGCCTAAATTAGGCTCTGGAAATAAAAAGCCTCACTTGTAGATAAGTAATAAGCAAGTTATATAGGAAGAGAAATAATGTTACTTTGGATATGTGGCAACATCATAATTTTGCTAAGTAAAAATTGGGGACTATAACAAATAAATTTAAAATTTGACATTTACTCTCAGCATATCAATATAGTACTGAACATGTATTTGAATGATTTATTTCAGTTGTTTGGTACTTGATTTATACATATTAAATTTATTCAGGTTTACAAGTTATGATTTAGGTTTACTAAAAGAATCTATGGCGGCATTTGTTAAAAATGGAAATGTCTTTTGCATAAAAAATTTTGAGAGGTTCTGGCAATATAGTTGTAAGAGTGCAGGAAATGTAGGGGTAACACAGATGCTGGCTGAACTGATCCCCTAATGAGATTTTTTTTGTTACCAGGTGCAGTTATTAAGTATGCTGTCTCATAATAAATACAAATTGAGGAAGACCTCAATTATAAATATACTGTCTCAAATGAAGAGCTAGAAAAGAGAATATATAAAGTTTGAGACAATCCCCCACAATAATCTGGCATGCTAGCCTCAATGTTTAACTTAATTTGGTATAACAGTGAGTGTCTGCTAGGTGTTATCCAAATTTAAATCTTCGTTACCCATACTATTTCTCTGCCAAAAGGTTACCAATGAGGAGATGGGGAGAGGTACTTTTACCAGTATGGAAGCCAATTTGGGGGGGATTTACTGAAATTGTGGCTTGGAAATTTGTTTTTCTCTTAAAAAAAAATACCTATGAGCAAACTTATGTGTGGATCTTTGAAGTAAATCTTAAAGTTGATTCTTTTTATTATGCTGGAAATTATTTTCATGTGTTATTTATATTTCATATGTTTTCACAAATTAAATTTAGGCATAACTTTTCCATGTCAATTTGATTTCTCCTTTTCTGTTAGACTTGAATTATGTTTTCCTTTACTTTGGCTATTCTGTTAATAATTTAAAGCATTCATATTCTTGCAAAGAAATTACCAATAACATGTGGAAATTATTTCAGATCTACAGAATGAATATTTATTTTAACATAGGGCTATTTTATGATTTAAGAAAGTTATGGTAAGATAGTATGGAACACGTGATCATAATCCAGAATTAACCAGAAAATAACTTGTATGTATTAAATATGTGAATGCATGGACCAAAGAGATTTAAACTCTTGTTTTTACTCTAGAATGAAAGTATGAATATACTCTGGAACAGTGGTTCTCAACCTTCCTAATGCCGCGAACCTTTAATACAATTCAAAGGGGTCGCGACCCACAGGTTGAGAACCACAGCTCTTAGAAGTATAATTGAATGGTTAATAATAGTTTTAGGGTGTCCTGCAGTTACCTTCATTATCAAATTGCTTTATATTATGAGTTAGGTATATGTGTGTTTGTATACTTTGAATTTTAGGGAGCATTTTTAGTTTCTTTGCTGTTTTCACATATTTCCATTGATATTTTTACAACTGTCACTCTTTTGAAGTTTTCAAGTGCAGTTGAATAGTGTGAATTTATGAAATTGTCTTAATAGCTATTTATATGCTGAGATTTTTTAAAAGTTAGTGGTTTTCCTATAGAATAAGAAATGTTTAATGATATATATACACACATTATATATATCATTATATACATATATAGAGAGCTGCTATATATGAATGCAGTCTAACTGGAAAGCTTTTGTTCAATGAACACGTTCATATTCTTAGTAGAGAATTTGATACATTTGTTCAGTTGAATGGATGTTTGAGAATTTAGAATTTTGGGAAAATTTCCTTTTTTCTTTCTTTTCTTTCTTCCTTTCTTTCCTTTCTTGTCTTTCTTTCATCTCACTATGTTGCCCTCGATAGAGTGCTCTGACGTTGTAGCTCACAGCAGCCTCCAACTCTTGGGATCAAATGATCCTCTTGTCTCAGCCACCTGAGTAGCTGGGACTACAGGCACCCACCACAACTCTTGGCTAGTTTTTTTTTAGAGACGGGGTCTCACTCTTGCTCAGGCTGGTCTCAAACTCCTGACCTCCAGCAATCCACCTGTCTCAGCCTCCCGGAGTGCTGGGATTACAGGCATGAGCCACTGTACCAGCTGGGATGATTTTCTCAATAGATAGAGACTCTTATTTAGGATATGACAAAAGCCCTTATTGAAATATTTGGGTTAAACTTTCTTAAAATTTGTATGTGACTTAGCAGGAAATGTTCTTTGTGACAGTACAGAAAGGAAGAGGGAAATCCTGTACAGTGGACGCTCCTTTATTTTAAAAATGTTCAGTGAATGTTGATGATAGTGAAATCTGTTCTGCAAAGAAGGAACCTGTGTATGCCCAAACTAATTATCATTTACCATTCTGCCTAAAAATGTCCATAAATCAGAGTTAGTCAGGGGGCCTCATCTAAACTGCAAACAATGCTTAAAACCTTTAAAAGAAGGAGGTGCAAGTAATCCACGTCATGGAGCAGTTCATTGGTTGCCTAGAAGGATGGCTACCTTCTGTGCTTGCAGCGGGCGGGTCTTAATATTTACCAAACAGTGTTACAATTTGTTACCCAATGTACTTTATTAGTATTTGCAGCATACATTTCTACTGCCCCCCAAATTGTAAGGGATTTGTTTGTACTTTAAATGAGAAGAAATAAATAAGCTATTGTATATATTAATATGTGTGATACAAGGAAAAGGACTGTTGTCAGGAAAGCTCTTCAGCAAACCTCTGATTAAGATGAGGAGAGTGGGCTGCCACGTCAGTGCCCAGGCTGACAGACACATGCCGACTAATTCAATTTTGTAACAGTTTGGGGGACTCTAGTATACAAATTGCTATACTAAGTGTTTTCTATAGTGTGTACAGGAATGACCAAGATGGAATTTGTGCCCTCAAGTCCTTCAAGAACTAGCAAGATGGATTTTACATCTTAGAATAGTTAGGATAACTTTTTGCTTCCTCATTCTAGGTGAGAGTTCACATCATCTGTTTACCTGCAAATTCTGAATTTCCTGGTTCATCTACTAAATGGACTTTCAATAACTGAGGTATCATTGCCCTGACATAGTAAAGAGAATATTAGACTCTAAGCTAATGGTGTAAATTTGAATTCAGTCTCTGTCACTTGTTAGCTTTTTTATTCTGAGCAAATCATTTAACCTGAGTTTCAGTTTATACTCTGCAAATGTAAGACTTTAGTTGTAAAAATTATTTGAGATGTTTTGTGAATGGCAAGGCAGTGTTTGGCAATACATGATCAAGATAGTCACTGGAATTTTTCTAAAAATTGCAACTGTAATACCAGTTGAATATATTCATATAAAATTCACCCATTTTCTTATTTTTTTCCCTGCATATATTTTAAGAAGGAAACCAACAATATTCTCTGTAACCTTGGTTCCTTCAGTTCACATTCTCTCCACCCTTTATTTTTAAAATCACCAGTTGTGTATCTAAGAATCCTTTTAGTTGGTGGTGGTGGAAATGGCCAGAGCAAGCAGGCTTCAGTCACGAGTTCTGTTTACCACTGGCTGAAATAGGTAAAGAGGAGAAGTGGTCAGCATTTCCTCCTTTACCTTGACCTGCCCTCCTCACATGCAGTCACCCAACAGTCCCTGGCTTGCTATTACATGCAGATGATCCTCGTTTTTAGGGATGGAAAAATGGGTGAGATATTCAGTCCTTCTCTCCTCCTCTCCTCTGCTGTCCCTGGGCATCTGGTGCCATAGTGTGGTGCCAGGACTGTAGGGAAACCAAG